>JARHVA010007276.1:260000-302500 GCA_037957365.1 Torreya grandis | reverse complement strand
AGGTTATTTTGCCACACTTAATACCCTAGACTTATCCAAATGGGAGATCACAAAACCCAAATATGCCCTAGCCATTTGTTTTTCTAATTTCACCAGGGTATAAGGTTGCCTTGCAGTGCCCCATTCTCTCCTTCCAATCTCCTATTTTATTTGATGATTTTCTTTCTTGAATCATATCATGCACCCTCCTCTCTCCCTCCACCAATTTAACCATATTTTTCCCCTGTTGCACCATAGCTCTCAGCATCTACTCATTAAGACCTATGAAATCTCTCCTTAATCATAGAATCATACGATATAGACATCATGTCAACAAATTTATTCCTTTAAATTTAGTAAAATGTCTCTTTTATTATGATCTATTTAAACATTTAATGCTTTGTTTAAATGTTTGATAAAATAAAACTCTATTATCCAGTCCAATGCATTTTATGTTGATCAGTAAATATATTGGGATATATTTCCATCATAGTAGTAGGATCCCAAGTTTTCAATTCATATTTACTAACTCTAAAATATCTAAGAAGTGGTTTTGCCTACCTACATCCAAACATTATATCATTATATATTATTTCTCTTATTCATCTTATTGAATTCTATGATTTTTTAATAGAATTCACTGTAATGTTTCTTTTATTATGATCTATTAAAAATTGATGGATATATTTATCAAGTTAGTGTTAAAATAGTATACTTAGTTTTCAAATATACTATAAAATATGTTTTGGACACCTTGGGTTTATTATTTTGCATCCAATTTGTACATTGAGGCATTGGAGACAACACACTAGATGTTTGAAATTTTAAAGGAAATTTTCTAAAGAATAAGTCATGATTTTATTAATTTTCGGTTTTAAAGTACCTATCTCAAGGTACATTTGTGAATAATGCAAAAAAATAGATGTAGAGAGATCTTGAACTCTAAGATAAAATGCCTTATTTTTGGTTTTAGTATAAGGGTTTGTTCATATATGAAAATGAACATTTTAATTTAACCACTAATTAGACATATAATTTTCAAAAAAAATTATGATATATATATTTGGATTATAAATTATGAAATCATGTTCAAGTTCAATATTTGTATATCTAATAATTATTTGTTTTAGCATCTTAAAGCCCTTGTTGACTATTTTCTAGGTAGAGTGATTTATTCAACAACATAGAGATCAATTTTGTATGTCACAAACAATACAATTTGTTGGTGTTATTTTATAAACCATGGATTTTGTGAATTTTTTGAGGAGAAATGTAAACATGAGCACTCAAATGTTGAAGCCCACTTGGTGGAGACTAACATATATTTTGCACCCGGTAACATACAGCATGCAAGGTGCTTATGAACCCCCACATCTTACAAAATAAATCATGTGGATGTAGGTGGACTTGGTGTATAATAAGTATTTAATTGAATGATTACCTAAAAAGTTCAAAATGGGTGTGAAGGTTCTATAGATGTATCGGTGTCCAAATGCAATTATGAGTGGTGGAGGTCAACATGCTGACTGCACATTGTGAAAAGTACAAAAGCCATGGCATAGTTCCAAATAGGTATGGGGCATGAGGAAGAAGGTGTAAATGGGTGGAACAAACCATGGATAAAATTTAAAAGGACAAAGTGGTAGAACAAGGAGCATGACATGCATTTTACACCAACTATGTGAAAAGTTCTATACCATCCCTGGATCTTATGGGCTGTAAATAAATGGATATGAGTGCTGGAAAGCAGAGTCTATCAGTCATTTTTCATCAAAACTAAGTGTAAAGTTAAATATGCATTTCAATTTCCACATTTTATAGCATAATCAAGGGATATGTGAGTGGGAAAAGCATAGTGCAAGTTACACCATGCAAATTGGACTGTGAAAATATGCATAAAATGGCCAGGATTCCCCTAAAAGGTGAAAAGTGAAAACAATGAATTAAAAATGAAATATAAAGGAAAATTAAAAAAATTATAAAATGGAAAATGTGAATATTTAAGATTGAAAAAGGGAAAATTCGCAAAAAGTACAGGTATAAACTATGAAAATACAAGTTGGAGCCAAAAAGTAAAATTTTGAAAATAACCTAAGATATCATATTTTCATTTGATTTATATGTCCAAGATTTTCCATAGAAGGATATTTCAAGTTTTCAATTCCAAGGTGGTCCATTCCAAACAAGAGCACCCAAATAGCCATGGATCCAGAATATTCCCATGAGATCATTGCAAGAGCAGGTTGTTTCATGGCATGTATAAGAGGAAGGGAAGTTATCTAGGGAGTTCTAGTTGTGTTAATGAGTAGTCAAAGGGAACCTTTAAGTAGTTACATAAAATGAAAATGGTATAATTAGCCTTCCACCATGAATATTCTCTTTCTAGCTCATATGAAATGCATCTCTAACCAAGAAATTAATAAGTTTGTTGCAAATATCTATCATTTTTTTTACAGGTAGTTAGAGGAAACTTTTTCCTTAAGAATACATGGAGATTCTAGGAGTGGTAAAGGGTTTTTTCAAATCTAGGATCATCTTGGTATAACTTGGAGGGTTGTTTTGTAATTTTGACTATCAACTTATCCTACACTATCCTACCTTGAATATAACACACCCATTACATATATGAAGTGTTATTTGACTACAAATGCATAAACATTGTATATTCAGTATGTGTCTACATTTTATGCCTTAAAGCTTATCATTAAAATATATTATTCATCCCCTATGTTTTTGAATATTATTTTAGTATGAAGGTTTTAATCACATTCATATCTATCTTTAGTAGCTTGTGTCTAGCCTAGAACTTTTTCTCATTCCATGTGACAACCCTTCCTAGGTGGAGTGAACAAGTTTGGTTATGTTCTAGTCAAATCTATGTCTCTTTATGCCATTAATCCACATGGAGATTGAATTGAAAAATATCTTTATATGAACAAGATACCCCATAGATACTCTCACCTTGGTTCAAGTAGAGCCAAAAGTAATAGGAAGCTAACCATGCCCTTTGTAGGTGCCTCTCTTTCATTTTCTCTAGTCTAGTCCATTATTGATGCTAAACCCTCCCTCAGATATAAAGACATTCTATCAGGGTTCTCATCATTTTTTTGTCATTTCCTTTAAATGTGAAAGGCCAAGTTAGAGAGGTATACAACATGGAACCAACACTCAACTAGCACCATTGTTAGGGATTGTCATAAAGAGCTATAAACATTTCACCTTGTGAATTTTTCTATTGTTACTTCATTGATTCAACTATCTTGTTTGTCAACATCATAGGACTCCACTAAGGATATTCCAGGAATTTTTTAAGCATGTATCACAACTGGTTCATGAAATATTATATTCTAGAATTTGGGTTCTTGTGGTGACTCCAATTTTAGCACCTAGTTTCAAGGAAGATCAATGCCTATTTTGACGAGATAGAATTCAGGTTTATTTATTTATTTATTTGGCAATTATTTTGGTAGAATTTGTATCTTTGTTCAGAGCTTTATTTTTTCTATATTCCCAATTGGTTGGTGATATTACAGTGGTATCAGAGCTTTTGCTTAGGTAAAGGAGCCCCTAAGTAAGGGACATTACAATTTTGAGCTTGTATCACAGAGATTTACAGGGTTGAGAGATAACTTCACACAGAAGTTATCACAGATATTTCAGGTATTTATTTCTTTATGTTTTGATTCAATAAATTATTGGGGGATACTACAGTGGTATCCCTCAATATCTAATTATTTAGTCTAATTATTGTAGGTTATTTTAGAACAGGATGGCAAATCTAGAAATAGAGCTTGAATTTGGAAATTCCGTCTCAGCCTGCTATGTCGAACACACAGTCACCGACATCGGTCGATATACTGCCGACATTGGTCTCTATCAGTCCTTCTCTACCGATGTCAGTCTTCAGTCGGCTGATGTCAGACACTGGGGATCTCTGCCAGCCGATGTCGGTATTTGCATGGATCTGTACCTGCCGATGTCAATTTCTGTGCAAATCTATACAGATCTATACGGACTTCGTACGACTGCCAATAAAGCACACCTTGTTTGTTTCAACCCCTGATCTGAAGATATCTAGCTCTAATACAGAATATCTATATCTGTATAACTTATCGAATCAAAACTAAATAAAGAAAATACCTAGAAAGCCCTGTGACAACTTCTGTATGAAGTTACCTCTCAAATCTGTAAATCTCTATGATAACTTCTGTATGAAGCTAGCTCTCAATTTGGCAATAGATCAGCTGATATTTCATAGCCTCTGAATCGCACACAATGAAGATTTGACGTTCTCCATTGCAATGGAATCCTGGAACCCTTGGCTCAGTCTTCACAGAAGAATTCTTCAATATCAAAATCAATAATCATATGCATAATCAATAATGACCTCCATGAGAAACCCTTATACCCTCAAAAATATATGCTTGCCCTAATTAGGGTTTCTTAAATTAGAATTAGGGTTTCTAATTAAAAATAGGCTAAATAATTAATATTTGATTCAATCAATCAAATATTAATATCTCCCTCAATACATGTCGGATCCTCGAACCGTTCAAAGCTGGTGAACCAGGGAGTGATTCCACACATGACCATACCAAAATAAAGGCACTCCGCTACATGTTAAATATCTCTAAATAATAGGAGCCCAGGCCCAATGTGTATGAAATAACCTGAATGAAAACCAAATGTAGTAATTCTTCGAATCAAAGTCAAGCCAAGCTCCATTATGACCCTCTATCCATCCTATTAGCCTACGAAGGTCGCATAATAGGCTAATCATCAAGTCTATCAATGTCCACAAAAAAGGGGACATGACAATCTGCCCCTCTAAAAATTGCTTATCCCCAAGCAATCTCGGAACAATGAACCACTCGATCCCCCTAGATCCCATATGTAGTCATGCTCTGCACTGCTGTAAATCAATGCAAGTACCTGCAATATCATCAAAAGTAGAACAAAGAGGAATCCACAATCAAATTGGTGAATGCAACTCAACCAATCTCTAAAATCACAATTGCCCTGGATGTGTCAATACTGTACGCTGTGTAATTGGCAACTGTGAATTCCATCTACAAAAAATGGTGTCAATCCATCCCATAACTAATCCCTCTATAAAGGTGGCATGACAAATTGTACCACACTATCATCGGTGTGAGAAAAATCAATATGGAGACTCGACTCCACTGGTATCTCAAACTCATCAGAATCAGGTACTCCCAAATCTTGAACATGCATGTTAGCATCAACAACATGCTCCTCAACAACAACTACAGGAATGTACTCACCACCAACCACCTCAATATACAAATGAACTGGGTTTGGGACTGGTGAAGACCACAAATGCTCTAACTCTATGGTCATCTCAGCCAAATGAAATTGTGACTCCTCATAAGCCAAATGTGTACTCTCAAGAATCTCAGAAGTCACCTGAAGCTACTGAGTAAGCTCAATCACCTAATCTTCCTTGGCCAATAATGCATCATATGCTATGCTGCCCCACCCTATAAGATAATCTATGTCGGTGAACAACTGCATATAGTCCTATCTCAGAATCTGGATAGCCTCCCATAAAGAGTGGATTTTTGTAAAGGATAAATAACTGGCTCCCTACTCGATGCTAGTAGGAGAACCCCATCCATAAACTGCTAACAACTGACGAGCATCATCGAAATGCTTGCAAGCAGTAACAATGTCTCGCTCACTAACTCTCAGCTGACTAGAGACATGATGGCACTGGCTAGATTGTCTCCTACAATCCTCCACTGATGCATGGCCCAAAAGAGTAGACTCAGAATCACTGACCTCTATAATACTACCATCCATACTCTGTGAATCAACTCCATAGCTCATATCAACATCCAGAGTATCAACAATTGTATCATCACTGTCTAACTCCTCCATACCAAAAGAAACTATCGAGGAAATCGAATCCTCAAAACTGTCCATGGCATCCTCCTGAGTGTCATCTGCAATAATCAAATCCTGGGACTCTTCTACAATCACTGCCATAGCTGAGAGATCATCATCCCTCAGTGCACTAACATCTGAGCACACCTCTACACTTTGAGTGTGAGCATCGTACTCATCCTCATCTTCACTAACTCCTATCTCATAATAATCATAATAATCAAGGGACATGCTACTCTCTTATCTAAGTGATATGTAGTTCTCTCTCCTCAGCTTAACAAAGCGATCATAAGACAACCTCCCCTGAGCTTGCGGAGTTAATAACTCCCACTCATCCTTCGCTATCATATACCGTGTGGATTTGTCTTTGGATGTAGGATATGAAAGAGATTCATTTAACCTCTTCAAACTTAGTTTCAACTTCTTCATCTCATAGTCCCACTGTCTCTGATTACTTGAAGACATCATGGATACTTTGCTGATTCAATCTACCCAAACTACCCAACAAGATGGCAAGACATTGGCTCTGATGTGCCCAACAGGATCGCAGGAATTTGGCTCTGATACCATTGTAATGTCCCTTACTTAGGGGCTCCTTTTTCTAAGCAAAGCTCGGCTATATAGCAATAAAAAGCTTTGATACCACTGTGATATCCCCAACCAATTGGGAATATAGAGAAAATAAAGCTCTGAACAAAGATACAAATTCTACCAAAATAATTACCAAATAAATAAATAAATCACAATATAGTCTCTCAATGGCAAATCACGGATCTTATCACTTGTTCTTCTAGATGATTATACAATTGAGTCTCTGTCATACAAATAAAATAATATGAAATATTATTTCTTAAAACCCTAGGATTTGGCAAATCTGGAAATAGAGCTTGAATTTGGAAATTCTGTCTCAGCCTGCTGTGTCGAACACACAGTCACCGATGTTGATCGATATACTGCCAACGTCGGTCTCTGTCAGTCCTTCTCTACCGACGTCGATCTTCAGTCAGCCGATGTCAGTCACTAGGGATCTCTACCTACCGATGTCGGTATCTACGTGGATCTGTACCTACCGATGTCAGTTTCTATGCGAATCTATATGGATCTGTACTAACTCCGTACGGCTGCCAATAAAGCACACCCTATTTGTTTCAACCCCTGATTTGAAGATATCTGGGTCTAATATAGAATATCTATATCTGTATAACTTATTGAATCAAAACTAATTAAATAAAATACCTGGAAAGCCCTGTGACAACTTCTGTATGAAGTTACCTCTCAAATCTGTAAAGCTCTGTGAGAACTTCTATATGAAGCTATCTCTCAATTTGGCAATAGATCAGCTGATATTTCACAGCCTCTGAATTGCACACACTGAAGAGTTGACATTCTCCAATGCAGATGGAATCCTGGAACCCTTGGCTCAGTCTTCATAGAAAAATTCTTCAAAATCAATAATTAATAATCAATGCATAATCAATAATGGCCTCCATGAGAAACCCTTATACCCTCAAAAAGATGTGCTTGCCCTAATTAGGGTTTTTTCTTAAATTAGAATTAGGGTTTCTAATTAAAAATAGGCTAAATAATTAATATTTGATTAAATCAATCAAATATTAATATCTCCCTCAATACATGTCAGATCCTCGAACTGTTTGAAGCCGGTGAAACTAGGGAGTGATTCCGCACATGACCATACCAAAATAAAGGCACTCCGTTGCATGTTAAATATCTCTAAATAATAGGAGCTCAGGCCCAATGTGTCTGAAATAACCTGAATGAAAACCAAATGTAGAAATTATGTGAATCAAAGTCAAGCCAAGCTCCATTATGACCCTCTATCCATCCTATTAGCCTACGAAGGTCACATAATAGGCTAATCATCAAGTCTATCAATGTCCACAAAAAAGGGGACATGACAAATTCCAAATTCTTGCCATCTTGTTGGGCACATCAAAGCCAATGTCTTGCCATCCTGTTGGGTAGTTTGGGTAGGTTGAATCAGCGAAGTATCCATGATGTCTTCAAGTACTCAGAGATAGTGGGACTATGAGATGAAGAAGTTGAAACTAAGTTTGAAGAGGTTAAATGAATCTCTTTCATATCCTACATCCAAAGACAAATCCACACGATATATGACAGTGAAGGATGAGTGGGAGTTATTAACTCCACAAGCTCAGGGGAGGTTGTCTTTTGATCACTTTGTTAAGCTAAGGAGAGAGCACTACAGATCACTTAGACAAGAGAGCAGCATGTCCCATGATTATTATGATTATTATGAGATAGGAGTTAGTGAAGATGAGGATGAGTATGATGCTCACACTCAGAGTGTAGAGGTGTGCTTAGATGTTAGTGCACTGAGGGGTGATGATCTCTCAGCTATGGCAGTGATTATAGAAGAGTCCTAGGATCTGATTATTATAGATGGCACTCAAGAGGATGCCGTGGATAGATTTGAGGATTCAGTTTCCTCGGCAGTTTCTTTTGGTATGGAGGAGTTAGACAGTGATGCTACAGTTGTTGATACTCTGGATGTTGATATGAGCTATGGAGTTGATTCACAGAGTATGGATGGTAGTATTACAGAGGTCAATGATTCTAAGTCTACTCTTTTGGGCCATGCATTAGTGGAGGATTGTAGGAGACAATCTAGCCAGCACCATCACGTGTCTAGTTAGCTGAGAGTTAGTGAGCGAGACATTGCTACCGCTTGCAAGCATTTCGATGATGCTCATCAGTTGTTAGCAGTTTATGGATGGGGTTCTCCTACTAGCATCGAGCAGGGAGGCAATTATTTATCCTTGACAGAGATCCACTCTTTATGGGAGGCTATCTAGATTCTGAGACAGGACTATATGCAAGGATGGAAAGACATTAGCTCTGATGTGCCCAATAGGATGGCAAGACATTAGCTCTGATGTGCCCAATAGGATGGCAAGACATTGGCTCTGATGTGCCCAATAGGATGGCAAGAATTTGGCTCTGATACCAATGATTCATTAGATCTTCTGTATTAGAATCATATATTCTTGAGATCAGGTTGTTCAGCTATCAGTGGTTGAAAACAGACAGGTTATGTTTAATTGGTGGTCGTACGGAGTCCATACAGATCCATATATATTCCAACAAAAATTGACATCAGCAGGTACAGATCCATGCAGATACCGACATCGGTAGGAAGAGATCCCCAGTGATCGACATCGGCCAACTAAAGACCGACGTCGGCAGATAAAGACCGATAGAGACTGACGTCAGTAGTATATCGACCGACGCTGGTGACTGTGTGTTCGACACAGTAGGCTGAGACAAAATTTCTAGAATCAAGCTTAACTTCTAGATTTGCAGATGATCAAGGTTTTAAGACCATATTTTAATTGTAATTGTAATGTAAGAGAGAAGACTGTAATTGTAATTATCTGAACAAGTGATAAGATATTTGATTGGCAGATAAGATATTTACTATTCACCATTGTTGGTCTATATACTGCTGACATCGGTCTCTTTCGGTCGGCTTCCGTACCGAAGTCGGTCTTCAGTCGGCCGATGTCGGTCACTGGGATGGCCGATGTCAGTCTTTGTGGATCTCTGCCCACCGATGTCAGTCTCTGTGCAAATCTATACGGTCTTCGTATGGCCACCAATAAAGTTTAACCTGTCTGTTTTCAACCCCTGATCTGAAAATACATGGCTCTAATACAGAAGATCTCTATCTGTATAATTCATTGAATAAAACTCAATTAAGAAATACCTAAAATAATGTGATAACTTCTATGTGAAGTTACCTCTCAATATCTTTAAACCTCTGTGATAACTTCTGTATGAAGCTATCTCTCAATTTGGCAATAGATCAGCTAATATTTCATAGCCTCTAAATCACACACACTGAAGAGTTGATGTTCTCTAATGCAGATGGAATACTGGAACCCTTGGCTCAGTCTTCACAGAAGAATCCTTCAAAATCAATAATCAATAATCAATGCCAATGTCTTGCAAATTTTGAAATTGATTTTGAAGAATTTCTTCTGTGAAGACTGAGCCTAGGGTTCTAGGATTCCATTTGCTTTGGAAAACATTCCCTCTTCAGTGTGTACAATTCAGAGGCTATGAAATATCAGCTGATCTATTGCCAAATTGAGAGATAGCTTCATCCAGAAGTTATCACAGAATTTAAAGGGTTGAGAGATAACTTCACACAGAAGTTATTACAGATATTATAGGTATTTATTTCTTTATGTTTTGATTCAATAAATTATACAGATAGATATCTTCTGTATTAGAGCTACATATCTTTAGATCCAGGGTTGAAAACAGAGAGGTTGTGCTTAATTGGCGACCGTACGAAGATCGTACAGGTCCATCGGTCGATATACTACCGACGTCGGTCTCTGTCAGTCCTTCTCTACCGACGTTGGTCTTCAGTCGGCCGATGTCGGTCACTGGGGATCTCTGCCTGCTGATGTTGGTATCTACGTGGATCTGTACCTACCGATGTCAATTTCTATGCGAATCTATACGGATCCGTATGGACCTATACAGACTCCGTACGGCCGACAATAAAGCACAACCTGTTTGTTTTCACCCCTGATCTGAAGATATACAATTCTACTACAGAATATCTCTATCTGTATAATTTATTGAATAACAACTAATAAAATAAATACCTGAATTACTGTGATAACTTTTGTGTGAAGTTATCTCTCAAAATCCTTGAAATACTGTGATAACTTCTGTGTGAAGCTATCTCTCAAATCTGTATACCTCTGTGATAACTTCTGTATGAAGCTATCTCTCAATTTGGCAATAGATCAGATGATATTTCACAGCCTCTAAATCGCACACAATGAAGAGTTGACGTTCTCCTCTACAATGGAATCCTGGAACCCTTGGCTCAGTCTTCACATAAGAATTCTTCAATATCAAAATCAATAATGGCCTCCATGAGAAACCCTTATACCCTTAAAAATATATACTTGCCCTAATTAGTGTTTCTTAAATTAGAATTAGGGTTTCTAATTAAAAATAGGCTAAATAATTAATATTTTATCAAATCAATCAAATACTAATATCTCCCTCGATACATGTCGAATCCTCGAACCATTCGAAGCTGGTGAACCAGGGAGTGATTCCGCACATGACCATACCAAAATAAAGGTGCTCTACTACATTTTAAATATCTCTAAATAATAGGAGCTCAGGCCCAATGTGTCTAAAATAACCTGAATGAAAACCAAATGTAGAAATTCTGTGAATCAAAGTCAAGCCAAGCTCCATTATGACCCTCTATCCATCCTATTAGCCTACGAAGGTCGCATAATAGGCTAATCATCAAGTCTTTCAATGTCCACAAAAAAGGGGACATGACAACTATTATGTCCCTTACTTAGGGGCTCCTTTTTTCTGCAAAAAGCTCTGATACCACTGTGATATCCCCTCCAAATAGGGAATATAGAAAAACAAAAGCTCGGAACAAAGATACAAATTTGCAAAATAAATTCAAATAACAAGAAACCATAGTAAATCTCTTAACTGGAAAATTACTAATCTTATTATTGTCTAGATGGTTACAATAGATGTCCTCAATCATGCATAAAAGAAATATTCAGATACGGCCTTAAAACCTTGATTAACTTTTTGCAAATCTGGCAATTGAGCTTGAATCTATATGTCTCGGCTTGATGTGTCAAACACACAGTCACCGACGTCGGTCGCTATACTACTGACGTCGATCTCTGTCGGTCCTTCACTACCGACGTCGGTCTCCAGTCAGCCGATGTCGGTCACTGGGGATCTCTCTCTGTCGTGGTCGGTATCTACCTGGATCTGTATGGACCTGTACGGACTCCGTATGGCCGCCAATAAAGCACAACCTATCTATTTTCATCCCTGATCTGAAGATATACAATTCTACTACAGAATATCTCTATTTTTATAATTTATTGAATAATAACTAATAAAATAAATACCTGAATTACTATGATAAATTTTGTGTGAAGTTATCTCTCAAAATCCTTGAAATACTGTGATAACTTCTGTGTGAAGCTATCTCTCAAATCTGTATACCTCTCTAATAACTTTTGTATGAAGCTATCTCTCAATTTGGCAATAGATCAGCTGATATTTCACAGCCTCTAAATCGCACACAATGAAGAGTTGACGTTCTCCATTGCAATGGAATCTTGGAACCCTTGCCTCAGTCTTCACATAAGAATTCTTCAATATCAAAATCAATAATCATATGCATAATCAATAATGGCCTCCATGAGAAACCCTTATACCCTCAAAAAGATATGCTTGCCCTAATTAGGGTTTCTTAAATTATAATTAGGGTTTCTAATTAAAAATAGGCTAAATAATTAATATTTGATTAAATCAATCAAATATTAATATCTCCCTCAATACATGTTGGATCCTCGAACCGTTCAAAGTTGGTGAACCAGGGAGTGATTCCGCACATGACCATACCAAAATAAAGGCGCTCCACTGCATGTTAAATATCTCTAAATAATAGGAGCTTAGGCCCAATGTGTCTGAAATAACCTGAATGAAAACCAAATGTAGAAATTCTGTGAATCAAAGTCAAGCCAAGCTTCATTATGACCCTCTATCCATCCTATTAGCCTACGAAGGTTGCATAATAGGCTAATCATCAAGTCTGTCAATGTCCACGAAAAAGGGGACATGACAATCAACCCCTCCGAAAATTGCTTGTCCCCAAGCAATCTCAAAACAATGAACCAATCAATCCCCCTGGATCCCATATGTAGTTATGCTCTTCACTGCTGTAAATCAATGCAAGTACCTGCAATATCATTAGAAGTAGAACAAAGAGGAATCCACAATCAAACTGGTGAATGCAACTCAACCAATCTCTGAAATCATAATTGCCCTAGATGTGTCGATAATGTACGCTGTGTAATTGGCAAATGCGAATTCCATCTACAAAATATGGTGTCAATCCATCCCATAACTGATCCCTCTATAAAGGTGGCATGACTAATTATACCACACTGTCATCGATGTGAGAAAAATCAATATGGAGACTCGACTCCACTGGTATCTCAAACTCATCAGAATCAGGTACTCCCAAATCCTAAACATGCGTGTCAGCATCAACAACATGCTCCTCAGAAACAACTACAGGAATGTACTCACCACCAACCACCTCAATATACAAATGAACTGGGTTTGGGACTGGGGAAGACCGCAAATGCTCTAACTCTATGGTCATCTTAGCCAAATGAAATTGTGACTCCTCATAAGCCAACTGCGTACTCTCAAGAATCTCAGAAGTCACCTCAAGTTGCTAAGTAAGCTCACTCACCTTATCTTCCTTGGCCAATAATGCATCATACGCTGTGATGCCCCACTCTATAAGATAATCTCTATCAGTGACCAACTGCATATAGTCCTGTCTCAAAATCTGGATAGCCTCCCATAAAGAGTGGATTTCTGTCAAGTATAAATAACTGCCTCCCTGTTCGATGCTAGTAGGAGAACCCCATCCATAAACTGCTAACAACTGACGAGCATCATCGAAATGCTTGCAAGTGGTAACAATGTCTCGCTCACTAAATCTTAGCTGACTAGACACATGATGGCATTGGCTAGATTGTCTCTTACAATCCTCCACTAATGCATGGCCCAAAAGAGTAGACTCAAAATCACTGACCTCTATAATACTACCATCCATACTTCGTGAATCAACTCCATAGCTCATATCAACATCCAGAGTATCAACAATTGTAGCATCACTGTCTAACTCCTCCATACCAAAAGAAACTACCGAGGAAATTGAATCCTCAAAACTGTCCATGGCATCCTCTTGAGTGTCATCTGCAATAATCAGATCTTGGGACTCTTCTACAATCACTGCCATAGCTAAGAGATCATCACCCCTCAGTGCACTAACATCTGAGTACACCTCTACACTCTGAGTGTGAGCATCGTACTCATCCTCATCTTCACTAACTCCTATCTCATAATAATCATAATAATCATGGGACATGATGCTCTCTTGTCTAAGTGATATGTAGTGCTCTCTCCTCAGCTTAACAAAGCGATCATAAGACAACCTCCCCTGAGCTTTCGGAGTTAATAACTCCCACTCATCCTTCGCTATCATGTACCGTGTGGATTTATCTTTGGATGTAGGATATGAAAGAGATTCATTTAACCTCTTCAAACTTAGTTTCAAATTCTTCATCTCATAGTCCCCCTATCTCTGAGTACTTGAAGACATCATGGATACTTCGTTGATTCAATCTACCCAAACTACCCAACAGGATGGCAAGACATTGGCTCTGATGTGCCCAACAAGATGGCAAGAATTTGGCTCTGATACCACTGTAATGTCCCTTACTTAGGGGCTCCTTTACCTAAGCAAAAGCTTTGATACCACTGTAATATTATTGATTATTGATTTCAAGAGCCCCTAATTAGGCCTAGGGTTTTAAGATAGAATATTTCATATTATTTTATTTGTATGACAGAGACTCAATTGTGTAATCATCTAGAAGAACAAGTGATAAGATCTGTTATTTGCCATTGAGAGACTATATTGTGATTTATTTATTTATTTGGAAATTATTTTTCCATCTGGCTCTAATACAAAAGCTCTATATCTGTATAACTTATTGGATCAAAACTAAATAAAGAAAAATACCTGGAAAGCTCTGTGACAACTTCTGTATGAAGCTACCTCTCAAATCTGTAAACCTCTGTGATAACTTCTAGATGAAGCTATCTCTAAATTTTGGCAATAAATCAGCTGATATCTCATAGCCTCTTAATCGCACACAATGAAGAGTTGACGTTCTCCACTGCAATGGAATCCTGGAACCCTTGGCTCAGTCTTCATAGAAGAATTCTTCAATATCAAAATCAATAATCATATGAATAAAAAAATAATGGCCTCCATGAGAAACCCCTATACCCTCAAAAAGATATGCTTGCCCTAATTAGGGTTTCTTAAATTAGAAATAGGGTTTCTAGTTAAAAATAGGCTAAATAATTAATATTTGATTCAATCAATCAAATATTAATATCTCCCTCAATACATGTCGGATCCTCGAACCGTTCGAAGCTGGTGAACCTGGGAGTGATTCTGCACATGACCATACCAAAATAAAGGTGCTCTGCTACATTTCAAATATCCCTAAATAATAGGAGCTTAGGCCAAATGTGTCTGAAATAACCTAAATGAAAGCCAACCATAGGAATTCTGCAAACCAAAGCCAAGACAATCTCCATCATGACCCTCTATCCATCTTATTAGCCTACGAAGGTCGCATAATAGGCTAATCAGCAAGTCTGTCAATGTCCACAAAAAAGGGGACATGACAATCCGCCCCTCTAAAAATTGCTTGTCCCTAAGCAATCTCAAAATAATGAACCACTCGATCCCCCTAAATCCCATATGTAGTTATGCTCTACACTGCTGTAAATCAATGCAAGTACCTGCAATATCATTAGAAGTAGAACAAAGAGGAATCCACAATCAAACTAGTGAATGCAACTCAACCAATCTCTAAAATCACAACTGCCCTGGATGTGTCGATACTATACGCTGTGTAATTAGCAACTACGAATTCCATCTACAAAAGATGGTGTCAATCCATCCCATTACTGATCCCTCTATAAAGGTGGCATGACCAATTGTACCACACTATCATCGGTGTGAGAAAAATCAATATGGAGACTCGACTCCACTGGTATCCCAAACTCATCAAGATTAGGTACTCCCAAATCTTTTATATGTGTGTCAGCCATAACAACATGCTCCTCATCAGCAGCTACAAAAACATACTCATCACCAATACTCAATGTACTAACCTCTGAGTATACCTCCACACTCTGAATGCAAGCATCAGGCTCATCCTCACTATCTAACACCTGAGCTGAACGCACCTTAAGACAAAGCTCGTCCACAACATCCTCAACTACTCCTACCTGTGAAGATAATGCAGATAAATCATTACCTGAAGATTAGGTGTTAGTATGATCAATAATCTTTCCATCCTGTTGGGTAGTTTGGGTATCAGTATGGCTTTAACAGGTGTCAAAGATTTGGAAGAATGAATGCACAATGTAAAGAAGAAGTTAGATAATCCATTCCAACAAGTAGATGACATTCTAAAAACTTTGGAGGAGTTAGAAATTTATCTAAGCAAGGTTGAGCAGTCAAATTCTTATGAGATGCAAACAGTGTTATCTCCAACGTTTGATTCTTTGGTGAAGCCCCGATTATTGAGACAGCATGATGAGGTGGTAAGACTTGCAACTCTCTCTTGCATTAGTGAAATCATGAGGATAATAGCTGGCTTTAATTTTTATGATGATCAGATTATGAGAGAGGTACTTCACGCCATGGTAAAAAGCTTCAAAAAGTTGGATGACATTAGAGACCCTCATTTCTCAAAGAGGGCAAGATTACTTGACACATTTGCAAGGTATGGATTTGAAAACATTATGATGTTAGTAGGTTGTATTGGTGACATTCGCAGGATGTTTAAAATATTTTGGAATATTTTAGATGAGTTTCATTCCAGTGATGTATTAGCATCAATGCACTCTATCATGTTCACAATCTTGTTTGAGGAGGAGGATAAAATTTCTAAACTTCTGGCAGAAGATTTATGGTATGTCTGGACTAAAGAGAAAAATGTCTCACCTAGAGCCAGTATGTGGTTAAAGAGTTTAATTGATAGCCCTAAGGATCGTAGTACTTTCCCTATGACATGCAGAAACTTGAATGAGGAATTTGACATACATGCTGATCCAGTACAGGGAGACATTAACACATCTTCAGGTAATGATTTATCTTCACAAGTAGGAGCAGTTGAGGATGTTGTGGATGAGCTTTGTCTTAAGGTGAGTTCAGCTCAAGTGATAGACAGTGAGGATGAGTCTGATGCTTGCATTCAGAGTGTGGAGGTATACTCAGAGGTTAGTACATTGAGTATTGGTGATGAGTATGTTTTTGTAGCTGCTGATGAGGAGCATGTTGTTGTGGCTGACACACATATTCAGGATTTGGGAGTACTTGTTCCTGATGAGTTTGAGATAATAGTGGAGTCAAGTCTCCAAATTGATTCTTCTCACACATATGATAGTGTGGTATCGTTCACTGTGCCACCTTTATAGAGGGATCAGTTATGGGATGGATTGGCACCATCTTTTGTAGATGGAATTGGCAGTTGGAGCTGTCCATTCTATTTGGGTTATCATACTTCGAGAGTTTGTTTCTCATGCATTCTTGACTATGGCATTTGTGCTTTTAGAGTTTGGTTGAGTTGCATTCGCTAGTTTGATTATGGGTCCCTCTTTGTTCTACTTCTGATGATATTGTAGGTACTTGCATTGGTTTACAGCAGTGTAGAGCATAACTACATTTGGGATCCAGGTGGATCGAGTGGTTCATTGTTCCGAGATTGCTTGGGGATAAGCAATTTTTGGAGGGGCGGATTGTCATGTCCCCTTTTTCGTGGACATTGATAGACTTGATGATTAGCCTATTATGCAACCTTCGTAGGCTAATAGGATGGATAGAGGGTCATGATGGAGCTTGGCTTGGATTCGATTAGCAGAATTCCTATAGTTGGCTTTCACTCGAGGTTCTTTTGGACACATTTGCATGAGCTCCTATTTTTTAGGGATATTTGACATGCAGCGGAGTGCCCTTATTTAAGTATGGTGATGTGCAGAATCACTCCCTGATTCACCAGCTTCAGTCGGTTTGAGGATCGGACATGTATTGAGGGAGATATTAATATTTGATTGATTTAATCAAATATTAATTATTTAGCCTATTTTTAATTCAAAACCCTAATTCTAATTTAAGAAAAAAAACCTAATTAGGGCAAGCACATCTTTTTGAGGGTATAAGGGTTTCTCATGGAGGCCATTATTGATTATGCGTTGATTATTAATTATTGATTTTGAGGAATTCTTCTATGAAGACTGAGCCAAGGGTTCTAGGATTCCATCTGCATTGGAGAACGTCAACTCTTCAGTGTGTGCAATTTAGAGGCTGTGAAATATCAGCTGATCTATTACCAAATTGAGAGATAGCTTCATACAGAAGTTATCACAGAGATTTACAGGGTTGAGAGATAACTTCACACAGAAGTTATCAAAGATATTTTAGGTATTTATTTCCTTATGTTTTGATTCAATAAATTATACAGATAGAGATCTTCTGTATTAGAGCCACATATCTTCAGATACAGGGTTGAAAATAGACAAGTTGTGCTTAATTAGCAGCTGTACGAAGTTTGTACAGGTCCATACAGATCCACGTAGACACTAACCTCGGCAGACAGAGATCCCTAGTGACTGACATCGGCTGACTAAAGACTGACGTCGGTAGAGAAGGACCGATAGTGACTGACGTCGGCAGTATATCAACCGACGCCGGCGACTGTGTGTTTGACACAGCAGGCCAAGACAAAATTTCTAGATTCAAGCTCAATTTCTAGATTTGCAAAGCCAGGGTTTTCAAGACTGTATTTCATATTCTTTATATGCATAAGAGAGGACTATAATTGTAATCATCTAGAAGAATACGTGATAAGATCTGTGATTTGCTATTGAGACACTATATTATTGTTATCTTCTGAATTTATTCAACAGAAATTGTATCTTTATTCAGAGCTTTTGTGTTTCTATATTCCCTATTTGAAGGGGATATTACAGTGGTATCAGATCTTTTTGTAGAAAAAAGAGCCCCTAAGTAAGGGACATTACAGTGGTATCAGAGCTTTTGTGCAGAAAAAAAGAGCCCCTAAGTAAGGGACATCACAGTGGTATCAGAGCTTTTTACTGCTATATATCTGAGCTTTGCTTAGAAAAAGGAGCCCCTAAGTAAGGGACATCACAGTGGTATCAGAGCCAAATTCCTGCCATCCTGTTGGGCACATCAGAGCTAATGTCTTGCCATCCTCTTGGGTAGTTTGGTTATCAGTATGGCTTTAATAGGTATCAAAGATTTCGAAGAAAGAATGCACAATGCAAAGAGGAAGTTAGATAATCCATTCCACCAAGAAGATGACATTTTAAAAACTTTGGAGGAGTTAGAAATTTATTTAAGCAAGGTTGAGCAGTCAAATTCTTATGAGATGTAAACAACGTTATCTCCAGCGTTTGATTCTTTGGTGAAGCCCCAATTATTGAGACATCATGATGAGGTGGTAAGACTTGCAACTCTCTCTTGCATTAGTGAAATCATGAGAATAATAGCTGGCTTTAATTTTTATGATGATAAGATTATGAGAGAGGTACTTCATGCCATGGTAAAAAGCTTCGAAAAGTTGGATGACATTAGAGACCCTCATTTCTCAAAGAGGGCAAGATTACTTGACACATTTGCAAGGTATGGATTTGAAAACATTATGATGTTAGTAGGTTGTATTTGTGGCATTTGCAGGATGTTTAACATATTTTGGAGTATTTTAGATGAGTTTCATTCTAGTGATGTATTAGCATGAATGCACTCTATCATGTTCACAATCTTGTTTAAGGAGGAGGATAAAATTTCTAAACTTCTGGCAGAAGATTTATGGTATGTCTGGACTAAAGAGAAAAATGTCTCACCTAGAGCCGGTATGTGGTTAAAGAATTTAATTGATAGGCCTAAGGATCGTAGCACTTTCCCTATGACATGCAAAAGTTTGAATGATGAGTTTGACAGACATGCTGATCCAGTATAGGGAGACATTAACACATCTTCAGGTAATGACTCATCTGCATTATCTTCACAGGTAGGAGCATTTGAGGATGTTGTGGACGAGCTTTATCTTAAGGTGAGTTCAGCTCAGGTGTTAGACAGTGAGGATGAGCCTGATGCTTTCATTCAGAGTGTGGAGGTATACTCAGAGGTTAGTACATTGAGTATTGGTGATGAGTATGTTTTTGTAGCTACTACTGAGGAGCATGTTGTTGAGGCTGACACACATGTTCAAGATTTGGGAGTACCTGATTCTGATGAGTTTGGCATACCAGTGGAGTTGAGTTTCCAGATTGATTCTTCTCACACCGATGACAGTGTGGTACAGTTGATCGTGCCACCTTTACAAAGTGATATGGGATGGATTGGCACCATCTTTTGTAGATGGAATTGGCTGTTTGAGTTGTCCATTCTACTTGGGTTATGATGCTTCAAGAGTTTGGTTCTCATGTGTTCTTGACTATGGCAGTTGTGCTCTTAGAGTTTGGTTGAGTTGCATTCACCAATTTGATTATGGGTTCCTCTTTGTTCTACCTCTGATGATGTTCCAGGTACTTGCATTGACTTAGAACAGTGTAGAGCATTACTACATTTGGGATCCAGGTGGATCGAGTGGTTCATTGTTCCAAGATTGCTTGGGGACAAGCAATTTCTGGAGGGGCAGATTGTCATGTCCCTTTTTTCGTGGACATTGATAGACATGATGATTAGCCTATTATGTGACCTTCGTAGGCTGATAGGATGGATAGAGGGTCATGATGGAGATTGGATTGGTTTCAATTTGCAGAATTTCTATAGATGGTTTTCATTCAGTGGTTTTCAAACACACTTGGCCTGAGCTCCTATTATTTAGGGATATTTGACATGCATCGGAGTGCCTTTATTTTGGTATGGTCATGTGCGGAATCACTCCCTGGTTCACTAGCTTCAAACGGTTCGAGGATCCGACATGTATTGAGGGAGATATTAATATTTGATTGATTTAATCAAATATTAATTATTTAGCCTATTTTTAATTAGAAACCCTAATTCTAATTTAAGAAAAAACCCTAATTAGGGAAAGCAAATATTTTTGAGGGTATAAGGGTTTCTCATGGAGGCCATTATTGATTATTGATTTTGAAGAATTCTTCTATGAAGACTGAGCCAAGGGTTCCAGGATTCCATCTGCATTGGAGAACGTCAACTCTTCAGTGTGTGCAATTCAGAGGCTGTGAAATATCAGCTGATCTATTGCCAAATTGAGAGATAGCTTCATACAGAAGTTATCACAGAGATTTACAGGGTTGAGAGATAACTTCACACAGAAGTTATCACAGATATTTCAGGTATTTATTTCTTTATGTTTTGATTCAATAAATTATACAGATAGAGATCTTCTGTATTAGAGCCACATATCTTTAGATCTAGGGTTGAAAACATACAGGTTGTGCTTAATTGGCGACCGTACGAAGTTCGTACAGGTCCGTACAGATCCACGCAGACACTGACCTCGGAAGACAGAGATCCCTAGTGACCGACATCGGCCGACTGAAGACCGACGTGGACAGAGAAGGACCGACAGTGACCGACGTCGGTAGTATATCGACCGACGCTGGTGACTGTGTGTTCGACACAGTAGGTCGAGATAGAATTTCCAGATTCAAGTTCAATTTCCAGATTTGCAAAGCCAGGGTTTTCAAGACTGTATTTCATATTCTTTATATGCATAAGAAAGGACTGTAATTGTAATCGTCTAGAAGAATAAGTGATAAGATCTATGATTTGCTATTGAGAGACTATATTATTGTTATCTTATAAATTTATTCAATAGAAACTGTATCTTTGTTCAGAGCTCTTGTGTTTCTATATTCCCTATTTTAAGGGGATATTACAGTGGTATCAGAGCTTTTTGCAGAAAAAAGAGCCCCTAAGTAAGGGACATTACAGTGGTATTAGAGCTTTTGTGCAGAAAAAAGAGCCCCTAAGTAAGGGACATCACATAAATCCTTTGATTGCAGAGATCCTCTAACTACCTTACTTATTTATGGAGATGATCACCTAGTGATACATCTAGTATGGTTAAATGGCATATATGCCAGAAGCATTATAATGATCATGTGCAGCAAGATCTAGACAGAAATATTTAGACAATAGTATGTAGATCTAAAACTATGCGTTGGCATACAATTCTATTCTGGCCAATTTTTGAAGATGTATATTCTCCCCATGCTCACATTAAGAGGGTGTATATAGGATTAATAATGTTCACAAGGGGGTGAATGTTATAATATTTAGTGTGTACACATTATTAATTGTTGATCTTATATATTGTTAATAATAAATAATAAATTATAGTTAATATGTTAGCATGTTATTATTATAAATAGCAACAATATTATGTGAATAGACTTATTGTGTTTGGGAGGGTAGTAGTTGCATGATTGTATGGATTTGGGAATCCTTGACTATAGGAAATATTTTATTATATATTTATAAGTTTATATTATTCATATATAGAGAATATTTTAGATTATTAGTGTGTGAGAATTAATGAATATAGTGCAAAAATAATATATTATCAGTGTGTTTGATAAATCCACCTGTGTTCAGCTTCATTACTTTGGAATGGCATTTGATTAATATTTCATAGATTCTGATAAAATTTATTCAATAGGAATGTTCTAAGTATCTTGACCTTAACCTGGATCAAGTAAAATACATTTCAACATATTAGTTGTGTAGTTGGAAAAAAATCTATAAACCTCATTGATTCTAAGACATGTTCTCTTTCACTCAACATCCATGTTCGTAGAGCTTTCAAACATCACTATTATAGTTCCAAGGCATCAAACTCTATATAGTGTAATTTATATTAATCTTATTAGGTAGTATACCAAAGCTTAAGATACAAAATATCAACTCACTCAAGGAAAAGTTGACCAGCTTGTAATGCTCAAACATATGCTCAACTCTTTATTCATATTTGAAAACTATAGGCAATGACATTTACCTTGCGAGTTAGATGTTTTAGTTTCATAAGCAAAGGAATATTTTTGTTAGATGTTTTAATTGAAAATTCCATTGTATAAATGTAAGTAAAATGTGGAAGTATATACATGACATGTGAATTGTTTGAGACAATGTCTCAAAGAAATGTGGAATTGACACTGACATCAAACTTTATGACATGGGCACATGTAATCCTGTTAGTAATATCTTAACACTCAGAAAATCGGAACTGGGTGATACTATAGTGAGGACACCTCAAAGACCTTAACTTCATAGGATGGGGTCATATGCATTACTATTCAATTTTTTGTTGTTTTTTAGAGTACACTTCTACCAATCTCATTCTTCATTGCTTTGTAACTTTAGTACTTTATGATTGTAACTAACATCCTCGTAGTATCTACTTTATATAGTAGTAATTGGAAATATATGATCTTGACACTCCATTCCTATGTGATTTGAAAATAGTTACTTTCTTTTGTAATTAACACACATTTTTGTCAGTGCTACTAATGGAATCCATACTGATAATCTATTTAATAATAAAAAATATTTCAACCAATTACTTCTACTATTCTCTTATTTAATTATCTCTTTTAGAAGAAAGAATTCATCCTATTAGAAAACCTTAGTATTATCATGAAGGCATAGGATGGGCCTAGGAAAAGATTGTATGATTTCTTTCTAGAGTTAATAAAGCCAATGAAAAGATATAGAGGGACTTCATACTGGATATGCTCCACTAGGTATGATTAGGGAGAGTTTTATACTAATTGATTCTGCACGAGAACCCCAAGATCAAATAAAATATAGTTTGGGTAATTTCTTATGGTTAATATGAGATATCTACATAAATTGCAGCCTAGTAAGAAGAGTTGGAAATTACAAGATAACTTGTTAAAAAGAATTGACTAAGTGTAGCAACACATGTCTACACTAGAACATGGTTAATGGGCATCTGACAACTTCAAAGTAGCAAGGACAAAAATTAACCCATCAACAATTTATGATTGAAATGTGTGGTAGAGCATGATGGCTACAAAAAATTCCATTTCAATCAAAAATTGTTGATGGGTTAATTTTTTATAGTTGCCTATTTGTTGGCACTAGATGGATACACTACTATCTTACATTTGGAAGGTGATTTATGAGCTTGGAACAGAGCAAGTTGACCAGTCAAATATGAGGAATAATGATGTTTGGCCATGGCACAAAGATTATTGGCATTATATTAGATTCTTGTGAGTTGTGGGATGCACTAAAAGTAAACTAGATGTTCATGACTTTGGAAGCTACCCATAATATCCAAGATTTGGCTATTACCAATATCTAATCATATTGCATTATAGTCATTTAATATATACACTAAAAAACAAAATATTTTGGAGAAATAAAAATGGTGGAAATATGAGCTTTAAACCATGGCAAGTTTTGATGTTTCCACTTGTAACTATCTCATGGTAAGTTGTATAGGTGTCTTCCTTAAAAATACGTAATGAAGAATTCAATTACTGTAAATAAAACCTTTTTTATTGATAATTTTTTTTTTATAAAACAAAGGTAAGAGCCCAAGCTATTCTATGGGGAAAGAAATGTCCATATGGGCCTTGATGTAGATCATAGGCATCTTGCAGTCCCTCATTGTGCCAATTAAGATGGTCGGTCATCCCTTGACAAGTGACTAAAATTATCTCAAGTGGGACCTAAAATAAAAATGCACTGACGTTACCAATTATGTCTCAAAGAAATAAATTACATTCCTCTTGGGTAGGTTTTCAATTATCAAATATAAACTACTTTTATCAAACCTTTGGCTTTTTTTACACCATGGAGGCAAATGCTAGTTAATTCTTCATTATTAATGACTATGTGCTCTTAAATCCAATCCAAATTAAAACATAAAGTATCCACTTGTATCCAATTGAAATTCACCAACTACCTAAGAGATTAAAGTGTTAAGTATCCCAATATATTCAATTGGCTATATGTTTTTGGAGCTACAACTACACTGCATCGAATCAAATGCCACACTAATGTGAAAAAAAACATAAATAAAAACCAAAAAACATGAAAATAGAGTAGTAATAATTTTTTTAATTTATTAAATGGATTTTTTACAATTAAAAATATCCAATGTCCTTTCTTAAATCTTTACATATTACAATTCTTGAAGATCTCAATGTATTGAATGATTTTTTGGGTATCGACGCTCATGAGGAACAATATTATATTGTTCACTTCATACGAATTAGACTCAATGCTATGGGTCATAATATTATTTATTTGATGAAATAGATCATATGGGATTTAATGTGTCACCTTCATGTTCATTGTGTCATGTCCTCCTTCTAATAATGTTTAGGTTTATTTTGTGTTCATTTGATTGGTCAAAATTAGAATGGGGCATAGACACCACTTACCATTCATTAATGGTTTGTCATGTTGTTTGAAGGGCAGTTGTAAGATAGGGGTCCATGTTTTGATTTTTTTTAATTAATAAAACTTATCTAGTATTTTCTACAAGTATAGGGAATTCAATTTAGAAGCAAGGGTTTTCACGATAAAATTTTGAAGTTAGGCTCTTCATACATGTTTATGTATTTTAATTGATACTATTTATGTAAAATTTGGATTTTAGTGTGAAGGATTTATTTTTATTTATATTGGTTATTTTATGTGTCTTTAATTTATTTGTGAATTACTTTGTAATTCTTTTTTAGTTTTTATTTTTAAATAAGGCAACTGATAGCATAAACATAATAAAGTAATTGTTACATTTATTTTTTCAATAATTTTTAAATATATTCATTAAAAAAATATAAATATTTGTTTAAAAATTTATTTATTCTTTAATTTTTAAAATATCAATGTTGGAGATAGATAGATCAACATAAATTTTGAATCTTTCTATTCAAACGGTTTTATTAGGTATTTTTATTTAAAACTAATTTACTTAACAAAGAAAATATATTTAAAATAATTTAGAACACAACAAGTTCACTACCTATATTTTATCTAAAGCTTATATTTATACATCTATATTATTCTTGGACCAAGAAAAGGGCTTAGTTGAAGAACATTTATATCCAAATTGCATATGACTCAATCGCAAACAAAGAGTATAAGGTTAAACACATTAGACTAAGGTCCCCTTTTAAGATATGTAGGCAAAACTCAATTATATAAAGGGTTTCCAAGACCAACTTTACTATTTTGATAACTTTAAATCTCCTCTTTTTATCTGATTACTATTTGGTTTTTTTGACAGGTCTTTGCTAAAAAAATTTATTGTATAAAAACTTATAAAATGACTATGAACTTTCTTCCATATGATATTATATGAAATATCTATCTTATCTTTGATTTTTTCAATTTTAATCAATTAACTTTAATTTTAAATTAATTTCACCATATTATAAATTTCCAACCAAAACCTTATTTTTATGACTTACTTAAATTAATTTATTTTTATTAATAATATATACTAAATCACCATTTTTATGTATCTTGAAGAAAGTCTAGACTTATGCCATTGAGAATGCCTTATTTAGTGGATGTCATAAATTTGTGACAAGTGCTTAATTTTAAGGACTCACCGTTATCTTATTTTCCAATCACTAGTTGAGTTGGCATCTACATATGAGTAAATGTTTATAATTATGTGACCCATGCTCTACTTATTATTTACTTACTATCCACTCATAATATTATTTTGTAAAACTACCCTAAACAATTAGGTTTACCACTTATCACATTTTATTGGAGTCATGATATGGGGGCTTAGTCAGGGGTTTCACTTTAGGGTAGAATCGGTCATATAACCAGGTATCATTGACGCATCTTTTCAAGAATCTTTAAAAGTATATCTAGCTTCCTAAATCCACGTGCTTCTAATTCATGGCTTTTCACATACCATGTTTGAGGAAAGCCAAGTTATGAAGGGCTTGTCTATGCCTAATGCCACGTGGCAAATTTTGGGTCCCTCACACTCTCATGAGATGCTAACGAATCTTATGCGTTAATCAAAGACAATAATATTGAGAAGTAATTATTTCATGATACACATCATGATTTAATAATGTCATAGCTGGTAAGGAAAAATGGAATTTAACTCTAATGGGATATGAAGTAGTCATAGTTGGCCAGATGTCACATTTTATTTTCCTCGCAACATAGTATTATAATATTATATTTTAAGGTGTCTAAACTTTGAAATGATATAATTTTTTATTTTTATTTTATCTCATCATGTGTTGATAATTCACAACTTTGCAAGCAAACATTGTGTTAAGAGTTTGAGAGTGTGAGGTTGTGATATAATTACAACTCTCAATATGTGATATTTTCATACCTTGATAACTTTGACCATTAAAAAAATATTTTGTGTTGATTAAAGGGATTTAGAATCGAGAAAAATGAAATAAGACGTGTCACAATTCCAAAAAATATTTTACGAGGAAGTGAGTTTATTTTCTATTTTTTAAGGAAAATTTATGTTGATGACATAATATGAAGGAAGGATCTCCACTAGAAAACATGGTAAGAAAAAGACTAATTCTAAAAAATATATCATAATCACCCTTTTGCATAAACTAAAGCATTCTAATAGGGGTAGTATGTGATAGGTAAGGAACATAATTCAATATGATGAAGGCCAATTTATGTATCACCAAAAAAAAGGTCAATTTTATAGAGATATCTCGATGTGAATAATTGTTTATTTTATAAATTTTGAATCAAAATTTAATATGGGTGACATATATGAAAGTCAGTTAAATAATAAGACTTACTAATGAAGAATTAAGGAAAATTGATTTTTGGGTATATTTCAAACATACAAACACATTATATATATACACGCATGCACGTGCACGCACACGCGCACACACACACACACACACACATGTTTCCATTATACACATCCTATTTATTATTTTCCATGTGTTACATACCTTTAAAGTGCTTGGATCTCAATTGTTTGTGGGTTTTGATGAAAACCCACAACAAATTGAGATCCAGGCACTTTCAAAGTATGTAACACATGGAAAATAATAAATAGGATGTGTATAATGAAAACATTTAAGCCCACATGAAACAATATTTCCCAACAACACTAGTCTAGGGCATAACCACCTCTCTCATGCCATGCCACAACCTTATATGTAAACATTGATAATAATCCTAGTGAACACAATGAAACTACATAGAGATCTATTCTTATTCTCCTTAAACTCACTAAAAGAAGAAAAAAAGGATTGAAAATGAAAAAACTCAAAATAATAAAATATATAAATTAGAAACAGTTTGGCCACTATTTCAAAAAAATGCACAAATCCATAAAGGATATTGTTAATAATGAAAATTAGATTGAAAGATCAGATAATAAATTTCATCCTTCCATTAAGAAATCAAGTAGAACACAAGCATAAGGTTCAAACTAACAAATCACAGTGTTGTCTTGCTTTAACCAAAAGGGTCACTAATTTATGTTCGCTTTTATTACCAAGGATCTACCCATATTTAATAATGTGTGTGCAATTTTACTTCTATTTTTAATTTTGTTTCTTACATTAAATATTTGAGTTTTATTCGTGTCAGCCTAAGGAAAATAATTGTGATGGACATTATTTACTTTTTCACACACTTGTGAGTTCTAACTATTCTTTTTATAACTCAACTCTTCTATTAGTTCTTCTTACCATTAATTGTGGCCTTCTACTTACACAAAGATAGTTTATATTTTGCATTGGGATCGATGTCTTTTCCATTTTATTTTTGTCTTTTAATGTGTCTCCATTTTTTTTTACTACATTCACTTTTTAGTAATCATAAAATACGTCCTTTTTTATTTCATTCTTCATTATTAATGACTATGTACTCATACAATTAATCCACATTGAAACACCAAGTATCCACTTTTATCTAATTGAAATTCGCCAATTGTTCAAGAGATTGAAATGTTGAGTATAACAATGAATTCAATATGACTATGTATTTTTAAATCTTCTGTTACATCACAATGACTCAAATATAACACTGATGTAAAATATTGAGAAATAGAAAAAAAAAATGAAAAAAAATATAACTTAAAATAATAATAAAACTGATAATTTATAAAATAAAATTTTTAAAATTATAAAATCTCAATACTTTTTTTTGGTGTTTACAAATTGTAATTATATAATATTTCATTACAATATGTTCAATGATCATTTAGGTATCAATGCTCAAGAATAACAATCTTATGCTATCCACTTCAAACGAGCTAGACGTAAGGTTATGGGTCATCTTATTAGTTATTTAATGCAGAACATATGGGATTTAATGTTCCCTCTTATAATCTTTATGTTGTGTCCTCATTTAAAGCAGGTTTAGTGTTCTTGTGTGTTGATTTTAGCGAACAAAATTACAATGGAACATAGACTCTCCTTTATCATTCATTAATGTTTTATTACGTTGTTCGAGGGGCATTTGTAAGTTATGGGTTTGTGTTTTTATTTATTTTTAATTAATAGAATTTGTCTATTATTATGTACTTGTATAAGGAAACTAATTTAGAAGCAAGGGTCTTCACGGTAGCATTTGAAGCCTAAGTTTTTCATATATGTTCATATAATTTAATTACATTTATGTAGAATATGGATTTTAATGCAAAGGATTTATATATAAGTAGTGTTTTTTCCATATTAGTTGTTTTTTTTGGTTTATTGTTTTGAGAATTTATTTGTAATTTTGTTTTCCTTTCTAGATTTATATAGTATTATAAACATAAAATCAAATTATTACTTTCTTTTTGTTAATAATTTTTAAATTTATTTAATATATGTATATAATTTTTCAAAAAAATTGCAATATATATATATATATATATATATATATATATATATATATATATATATATGAGATTGAGAAAAGTTTGTTATAAACATATGATGTATGAATGTTTACTTAATTATTCATTTATTCTCCTTATGACTCATGAATGTCCATTTAATTACCCATTTATTCTCCTCAATTGTTTTCTATTTTAAAAGTAAAAACTCCACTAATCTTTGAAATTTGATAAAACAATCCCTCTCTATAACACTTTTAAATGTATCTAGTGTGTCCATTTTAATGATTAAATTTATATTCTCCTTATCCCTCTTTAATTGTTTTTCATGTTGCTCAAGGAATATTAAGAAGCTCGTTGATTCATAATTTTCCTTTGATTTTACTTAATATAATTTATCTAGTATTGATTACTTGTATATGATATTTAGAATTTAGAGAATTCATAGTTGTCCTTTCATTTTTTCACCAAGATATTCATAGATTTCCATGTATTTTAATTGATACCACTTAAATTTAGTGATGAGCTTTTATTGTAATGGGTTTATTTATAAATTATGTTATATTTATTTTGGCTACTTTTATGTCTTTTGATTAATCCCCTATTTTGACCTTCCAATACTACATGTATATGATATTTGGAATTTAGAAGCTTCATACTTGTCCTTTCATTTTTTTCACCAAGACATTCATTGATTTTCATGTATTTTAATTGATACCACTTAAATTTAGTGATGAGTTTTTATTGTAATGGGTTTATTTAGAAATGATGTTATATTTATTTTGGCTGCTTTTATGTCTTTTAATTAATCCCCTATTTTGGCCTTCCAATACTACATGTATATGATATTTGGAATTTAGAGGCTTCATACTTGTCCTTTCATTTTTTTCACCAAGATATTCATAGATTTCCATGTATTTTAATTAATACCACTTAAATTTAGTGATGATGTTTTATTGTAATGGGTTTATTTATAAATGATGTTATATTTATTTTGGTTGTTTTTATGTCTTTTGATTAGTCCCCTATTTTGGCCTTCCATTTTAATCATCCAGTTCTATACATTTTCCTATAACTATAGCCATACATAACACCTTTTTAGAAGATAATAAACATGAAGAATATAATTTTAGATTTATGTATTCATTAGGCCAAATGATTTTAAAACTTTATTCTCGTTTTGAATTTTCACACAATTCTCTTTGAAATTTATCTGCTTCTTCAAAACCTAGTAAGACACAATAACCTATAGAATATAAGAAACATATTTTTTAAGGCTCGTGTTTAGAGTTAGCATGGATTTTAAGCACTAGATTATTATTTAGTCCCTCAATAGTATACTATATCAAAAGTATTATATACCTTGCGAAATGACATTTAGTTAGATAGTCTGTTGTGATGTTGTGTCTATCAACTAACAATTTAAGTTCTATAATGAATTTATGATTTCCTATATAATACAGTAGTAAATGCTCTTCAGATTTACTTAGATTTTTTAGTACTTTATCTAAATGTTTGAATTTATTTCATAATTTATTGATATCTAAATACACTAATGTGTCTAAGTATTTAATGATATATTAAATCAAAGTAAGACCTTATTAACAGGGAAAATGGCACACAATAAGAAGCATGCCAATAAAGGCAGTACCCACAATCCCTAAGAGATCCAAATTTAGGTAAGAAGGGCCAACCCCCTAAACTATTAAATAGAACACACTTGTAAGGTTGATACTAACAAATCACATGGTTTTCATATAGCCAAAACATCAACAAAGAAAATACCAATCAAACACACTTTTTTTCAGGTTGTTATCTTCTACATTGTAGTATGGTGTTACATTTCTTCTTCCAATCTACTCTTTTTTTCCAAAGGTTTTCCTCTTACAAATTGATTTCAGCCTTCTTTCTGAATAGTCATGTTTTGTTGTTATAACCACCCAAAGGGTTCATTAATTTATTCTCTCATTTCTTACGAGGAACCTACTCACATTCAATAATGTGTGTGAAGTTAGGGGAGTTGTACTTGTCCTTGGTTTTAATTGGTATAACTTATGTAGTACTGAGTACATGTATAAGGTATTTATTTAACATTTATTAATGCGTACGAAGCTAGGAGATTCATACTTGTCCATTAATTGTATTTGGTATAACTTGTCTAGTATTGAGTAAATGTATAAAGTATTTGATTTAGAAATAAAGGTCTTCATCGAAATATTTGGAAGCCATGGTATTCATAAACAACTTAAATTTAATATTGAGGTTTTAATGTAAGAGAGTTATTTATAAAAGGTATTGTATTCATTTCAATTGAGTTTTGTATCTTTTAATTAATGACGTGTGTTTTATATTTCACTTTTAAATTAGATGTTAAAAAAAGTTTTTATTTTATTTTTAAATATACATAAATTTAAAACAAGGCTGTCAAAAACACGATTACTAGTTAATTGATAAAATATCAATGTAAATTTTCTATTCTGGTGATTTAATTATTAAAATATGAATGTTAATTTTCTTTGCGGTCGTTTTATAAATTTTGGATAGTTAAAGAGAGATACACACGAAGGATACACACGAAGGCAATTGCATGGAATGTCACATAAAACTTTGGTTTAATTTAGGGATTGTTGACCGCATTATTGTATCTGTAAATAAACAATATTATAACCTTTTCAACGATCCTACTTTTTAAAAAAGCGCAATGGAATCCGTAATGGTTGGGTAGTGAATCGTGCTAGGCAGGCACTGGTACCAAACAGATGAACCATGTGCCCTTTGGATAATTAATAAATTTTAACACTGATGTCTACGCGTTCCTCGAATTGTTTATACTGCCATTAATGTCAACTGTCCTAATTAAGTATGAGATCAAACCATGTGCTTCAGCAATATTGTTTTATTATATTGTCATATACATTACCAGGAGACGGGGGACGAAATAACGGACTTACAATTTGTTGCAAAGCATAATGACTCATGGGAGATGAAGAAGAAGAAAACAGATTTGAAAACGGTTTGAAGGGAGATGGAAAAATCTGTTTGGACGAAAAAGAGTGTGATGATAAAAAAATCTACATAGAGTAAGTGTGATGATAAAAAAATAAAGAGTGTTAGGATTGTACTCAACAATGTCGATTTAGAGGTGGAGACCACGAATCCAGCAAGGGTGGAGATTTATAATGCGGAAAAATAAAGTCAACAATATTCGGAGCAGGTATTCCGAATACAGCTGTGTATGTAAATTAATATACTGGGGAATCGAATGCCCAGACCGAACTATTGGAGGAGAAACGAAGGATATAAATATGAGTATTCACAGTTGGAAGAGGAAGAGGAAGAGGAAGCGGAAGATGAAGATGAATATGGCGAGCATCTGGTTGACAATTGTTGCAGCTCTTATAACAACAGTTGTATGTGTGTCTGGGGTAAGTCTTGTAAACAATTTCTATGGGAAGACCTGTAGATCGGCAGAGGCGACAGTGAAGAGTGTGGTAGAGAAGCACATGTCACAAGATCCAACTGTTTTCGTTAATCTACTCAGGATGCAATTTCACGACTGTTTCGTACAAGTGAGTAATACAGATCACCATTAATAAGTAATTAGCCTATGTACGTATTAATAATAATAACATGTTTGTTTGTCATTTCATCCGATTTGATTAGGGCTGCGATGGATCACTGCTCATAAACTCAACCGCCAACAACACTGCAGAGAAAGAGGCCATTCCAAATCTGACTATACGTAGATTTGATGTCATCGACGATGCCAAGGCTGAGATAGAAGGGACATGCCCAGGAGTCGTTTCTTGTGCTGACATTCTCGCACTTGCTGCCCGAGATGCTGTCGCTAAGGTTAGTTAACTCCCTAACCATTTTAATCTAAATTCAATGTTATTATAAAATATTAGTTGATGTTAACGTTATAGTTACATATAGGCTGGAGGGCCGTCATGGCGCGTAAGAACCGGTCGGAGGGATGGGGTGATCTCAAAACAGAGTGACGCACTTGCCAATATTCCCCAGCCAACTTTTACTTTCTCTCAACTAAAGACATCTTTCGCAAAAAAATCTCTGAGTGTCAAAGACCTTGTTGTACTCTCAGGTGGGTAGACATAATTATTTTATAGTTTGGAATCAGCATCTAGAATGAACATATTTTTTTAGTGCGTCTATAACATCGTAGCTTCTATGAATACTTGTGCAGGTGCACATACGATTGGAATTGGTCACTGTAATTTTTTCAGCAACAGGCTTTACAACTTCACTGCAAATGGAGGCATGGACCCTTCCCTGAATGCCTCCTATGCACAACAGTTGAAGACCCAATGCACTAATCTGACAGACAATGCAACATTCGTACCAATGGATCCCACCACCCCTGGCACCTTTGATAGCAGTTACTTTACTAATCTCAAACAACAGAAAGGCCTCTTCCAGTCTGATGCAACACTTCTTACAAATCCTATTTCCCGAACTTATATCGATAAGCAGTTGAATCAAGCTAGCTTCTTCGAAAATTTTAAGAATTCTATGCAACTGTTGTCAGAAATAGAAGTGAAGACAGGGACCGCCGGCCAGATCAGAAAAAAATGTGCATCAATAAATTGAATTCGTCACAGAAATTTCAAATTCCGTAGTGCTACTCCCCTCTTTATCCCAGTCGCTATGTAATATATAAAAACACAATTTCCTCCTATGAGAGGTTAAAATTTTTAATGCTTTGTTTCAAGAATGTTTAAGAAAATAAAACTCTGTTTTCCAGCCCAATGTATTTTACATTGATCATGAAATATGTTGGGATCTATGTCCAGCGTAGCAGCAGGCTCAGATTAAAATATATAAATAAGCAGTTTTGCCTATCTATTTTCCGATATGATATCATAATATGTTTTCTTTCCTTTATTTTAGTATATTGCATTCTACAACTCGTTAACAGAATTATTGGGATCTATATCCAACGTAGTAGCAGGTTCATGAGTTGTCAATTTATATTTATTTTAATTAAAATATATAAATAAATAGTTTTTCCTACCTACATCTAAATATTATATTATAATATATTTTCTTCATTTTATCAATTGTCCAATTCAATATATTAAAATTAACTAAAACATCAATATTTATGTTCTCCGAACTATAAACATTTTTTTAATAATTAAACATTAAAATATGAAATTCACATTATTTTTACACCCTCTATAATACTTTATATATACAAGCTAATCAACTCAATTTTTAATAAAATACAAATTAATATGACTCAACAATTTTTTATTTTCTTACCTGTCAAAATCACTGTTGTAAGGAATACATTTGCACAGGTATTATTATGTTATTGAAGCCTTCAATTAATGATCTTTTTCAAGGGTTCACTCAAGATCTTTGGGAACCTATTCAATGATTATACCTAAAAAAAAAAAATTAATTTTTTTTTTTTTTTTTTGTCCAAAATAAATATAACATGTTTATCTGTTCAAATGGATATTACATGTAAACATTATGCTTTTACCTCACATTAAATCATTCACATTGATTAATCATACCTAAAATTTTGGATGCCAATATGTAATGTGGTTATGTGCCTTACTTATCATTAATACTTTTCCTTGTATGTCCATACTATCAATCCTTTTGCATTTTTGAAGTCAAAACTATTAACTCATAATGTTTTCATTTTGACATTACAACTCTATTTATACATTAGAAATATAAAATTTTATAGATGACAAAAATATTAGAAAATAAATAAAATTATATATTATTAAAAAAATCTTATTGCACATAAATATTATGGATATTATCATTAAGTTTTTCTTTTTTATTTTACATAAAATGATAATTAGATTAAACAAGTATTCATAATCATGATAAATGCATGACTTGTAAGTTATGTCAAGTATCGTATCTTAAATAGGTGATATAAAAGTATAGATAAATGTATGTTACATTTAGAAATAACATGGCTAATAAATTAAGGAGTGTATATGAAAAATAAAATTTAAAATATGTAATTGTGTGTATTCTCTTTTTAACCTTGTTTAATATTTTGAATGATTTATATAGAATTAGGTATATTATTGGTAATGTATATATTTAGGGATTTCTCTTATAGAAATTAAAATTAATGTATGGACCCATTAGGTAAACCAAAGAACTAAGTTAAATCTTAATCAATCATTGCATTAGGAAATAACTTCAATAACACTGACATGTCAATCTCATAGTTTATTATAGATAAGAATACTTTATGAAGGTGTGTTTGAAGATCCCCTTTACAAAAAAATATTTATAAATTTGGAACAATCAAGTCATGTAAAAGAGTTGTGTCAAGAACATTCTTTGGAATAAGATGGGAAGGCACATAATTATCCATAGGCTTAGTATTAGAACTGTCTAGTTGAATTAAAAGATTAAACACTTGTATTTTTTAATTATATATAACATTACATATATTCATTATATTGGGCGTAGGAATGGTTTCAATTTTAGTAGGTAGTGAAATTATAAAATATCAAATCAAAAATTTAATAAGCACAATTTACTCAAAATATTATGAACACTATTTTTTTTTTAATAAATTTCATGAAAGAATTAAAATAATTAAATGAATATATTTAAATAAATATAGATGAAATATTAGATTTGACGAATACAATTAAAAAGTCAAAATAAATTGAAAAGCTACTTAGAATTAATTAACCTTTCTATTTTTAGAAAGTTTTACATGCAAGCTCGAATGAGCCTAAAAATATCCACTTATCCTATATACATAAAAATCATAATAATGGAAAAATTTAAACTAATTTTCATTTGTAATTACAAATATACATAATTTATAAAAAATTTATAATTATTAAAAAAATTACTAAAACACAATTTTAGACTCTTAAATAGTCACTTATAGCCTTAGAAATGCATGTAAATTGACCCTAACCATATAATCTTGGTTAAGATTATTTTATCCTATCTGATATATTCATTTTTTATATACAAAGAGCTCAAACAAATTTATCGATCAAAATTTATAACTTCCACAAAATAAGTGTTGACATCATTATCCTTTGGTTGAAAACAACTTAACTCCTCTGAGTTACCATTATTATACTCCTACCATTTATTCTTGTCAATATTATTCAACTCCCATTTTAAAATTGGGGTATTGTCTTCCTATTGTAATTCCTCCCATTATATCAAATACCTATTATGGTTGCCTTGTCTTCATTAATTTACTTATATAAAACCTTCACTATCTTTTATTTAGTTTTCCTTGGCACCTATCACTTCCAATCAAGTTTTTTCCTTTATTCCCTTTCATCATTTTCTCTATGAAATTGTTGTAAATATAAAATATTAAATACTAGATAAATATCAAAATTCTATGATAAACTCATCTCATAAGCATTTTCGTTAATTTTATTCATAATTCTAGATGGACTAATATTCTTATACTTCATATTGTTTTATGTTTCTTAGGGAAATATCTATTTTGTAAAATATACCAACACCAAATCTCCTTGTTCGAGAACCTTTGGCCTTACTTTTACATCTAATATTTCCTAACACTTGTCACATCTTTCATGTAGCTTTCTTCTTACTTTTTCATGAAATTATTATTATGTGTTTTGTAAATATTTTTACATCATCACTAACATGTTATACAATTGGTAACTAAACCAAATTTGAAATATACTTAAGATTTATGCCATAAAAAAATTGAAATAGTATTTTCTCTATTGGTTTGTGTATACAACTATTATATGTAAACTCAACTTCTGCTAAAGCTAAGTCTCATTATTTGGGTTTCTATCAAAATATGCATCTAAAAAAAATTCCCAAGCTCATGTTTATTGCATTTTGTCCATCTATTTGTGGGTAGTATGCATTTCTAAATTTTAGTTTAGTTCCCAACCTCTTCCACATAATATTCTAAAAATGACTTAGAAATTTTGTATCTATGTTTGAAGTAATGGTTTTTGGAACACCATGCAATATCATAATTTCTATAAAAAATAGATATGTTACTACAATGGCATCATCATTTTTCTTACATGAAATGAAATTAACCCTTTTGGATAACATATCTACAAACAAAATTCAATCATTACCTCTTTATGTGTTTGGCAACTCCAATACATAGTCCATACTCAAATATATGTGTGGTCTGCTTGGTACTTATAATGGCATGTACAATCATGTGTTTTATGCATGGTCTTTAGCCACTTGGAATATATTCCATCTTGAAACATACCTTATCACATCTCTCTTCATATTTGGTAAAAAATACTTCTCCTTAAAAAAATTTGTTGTCTTGTTCTTACCAATGTGTCCACCTGAACCACTATTATATAATTATTTTATAATATTGTCTCTCATAGACCCAATTAGAATATATAAATATTTTACCTTAAAAATATAACCATCTTATCTCACTTAATAAAAGATTCTTACATTATTCAACTATCTTTCTAAAATCTAGATCAATATCATACAATTTATTAACAACTTCAAATCCAACTACATAATTCACCATAATAGTTAACGTTACCACTCATCTACTCAAAGCATCAACTACCCAATTCTACATTCCCAATCAATGTTTCAAAACAAATGTATATAGTCGCAAGAAATCTGCCTACTTTAAATGTCTTCTATTCAATTTCTTTTGAGTGTTCAAATGTTTCAATACTTTATGATTTATTTTTTTTATAAAAAAAATCGTACGTACCAAATAATGCTTCAATTATCTCAATAATTATGCAGTCACTTACAATTTAACACCATATATAAAATATTTATTATTTATCATACACATCTTATCATTGAAATATGTTATTGGCCTTCCTTGAATAAATACAACAACAGTACTCACATGTGAAGCATCCCACTCTACACACAAAAAAAAAAAAAAATAAATAAAAAATAAAAACAACTAAACTTTTTAAAACTATCGTAATTCTAAAATATGTCTTTCTAGCACATTCTTCTTCAACAATTAAAATCATTATGTTGTTGTGATTTGAAAAAAAAAAAGAAAAAAAATCAACAATAAAAATTAAAATCAGAATTCCATACAACTATTGTCACAAATAGAAGTGAAGACGACAACCGCCGGCCAAATCAGACGTCAATGTCCATCAATAAATTGAATTCGTCACAGAATTTTCAAATTCTGTAGTTCTACTCCCGTCTTTTTCAATAAGAAATCAATTTCCACCTACACGACGTTAAAAATTTTAATGCCTTGTTTAAATGTTTTATAAAAAAAACTCTATTTTCCAACCCAATGTATTTTACGTTGATCACTTAATATGTTGGGATCTATGTCCAACGTAGTAGTAGGTACCTGAAATTTTTATTAAGGTTCTTCACGTTTTTATTAAAATTAAAATATATAAATAAGTAGTTTTTTCTGCCTCTTTCCAAATATTATACTATATATTCTTTCTTTTATTAATTATATTATATTTTATAAATTTTTAATATAATTTATTTTATTGTTTCTTTTATTATGATTTTTACAATAAATTATTGTTTTTTTTAAAATATTGGAGAAAATAAAATTTTATTTTCTAATTTAATGTATTTTACGTTTATGATCAATGTCCAATGTAATAGTAGGATCTTAAGTTATCAATTTGTATCTATTAAGATTACAATATATAAATAAGTAGTTTTTATTACCCACATCCAAATATCATATTTTAATATATATTCTTTAATTATTTTTATTCTTTATTTTATTGATTATATTGTGTTCTACAAATTTTTAATAGAATTCACCTTAATGTCTTTTTTAAGATGATTTCTTCATAAATTTAATTTTTTATTCAAATATTTGAGAAAATAAAATTGTATTTCCAAACCCAATAAATTTTATGTTAATTAGCAAATATATCAAAGTTTATATTCAACAGAGTAGTAGCTTCTTGAGTTGTCAAGTCATATTTATTAAGAATAAAATATATAAATAAATAGTTTTTTCTACCTACATCTAAACATCATATTATAATATATATTCTTTATTTTATTGAATATATTTTGTTTTATCATTGTTTAACCAAATTCACCTTAATTTTTTTTATTACAATCTCTTCAAAAATTTAATAGTTTACTAAAATATTTGAGAAAATAAAACTCGATTCTCTAACATAATATAATTTATGTTGATTAAAAAATATATTAAAATCTATATCTAATGCAATAATAAATTCTTAAATTGTTAATTTATTTTTATTAAAACTAAAATATATAAATAAATGGTTTTGCCTACCTACATCCATACATCATATCATAATATGTAATCTTTATTTTATTCAGTATATTTTTTTAATGTAATTCTTGATGTCCTCAAGATTTGCGGATATATTTTTCAAATAAATCTTAAAATATTATACTTAGATTTCAAATATACCATAGAATATGCTTTGAATTGCTTAGGATTATTCCTTTACATCCAATTTGTATGTGGAGTCATTGTTGACAACACTAGATGTTTTGAATTTTGCAGTCAAGTTTTCAAAGAATAAATTGTGATTAAATTAATTTTGTGGTTTACAATTCTCGTCTTAGGGTACATATACAAATATTACGCAAATTCTAATGCAGAGAGATCTTGAACTAAGAGAAAATATCTTCTTTTTGGTTTTATTGTAAGAAAGTGAACCTTTTACTTTAATCATTAATTATATATAGAATTTTAAAAATATTATGTTATATTTTTAAATTATAATTAGAAAATTATGTTCAAGTTTATTATTTGTATATCTAACTAAAAATAGGTAAAGTGATTTTGATTTGATAAGATAGATATCAATTTTATATTCCATAAACAATATAAATCTTACAACATTTTACTTAAATTTTAAGATTGAAATAAAGGGTTACGTGAGTTAAAAATGTGGAAGTTATTAAAAATTTTAAGTGTAAATTAAAATTTACAGATTCACATTAAAATTTTGTTGTAAATATTATGTTAAAAAAGAAACATAAATACATTAAAATTTTAAGTACATTTTTTTTCTTGAATATCAATTTATTTGTGGTTTTATTCATATTGACATACACATCAAAATATTTAATGACTTTCATTAATCCACAATAAAAATTATCTTATGCATTTTAAAGGCTTATATGGTATGTCACTTGTTACATTTTTTAATCATATTGTTATTGATTTTAGATTTGATATGTTATAATAAAAATATATTTACGTACAAAGTGGAGGGAAATGATATTGTATGAAAACTATTATATAAGATAAATTGATGTAAAATTAAATCAAGGTACTTGTGAAAAAATTACGCCAACATTTATATTCTCCAAACTACAAATATTTTTTTACTAATAAGACAACAACATCAATAAAATAAATAATGAAATCCACATAATTTTAACAGCGTATATAATTCTATTTATCTTCAAGATTGTCAACTCATTTTTTAATAAAACAAAAACTAATATGGCTCAACCTTTTTACTTTTTTACTTGTTAAAATAACCATTGTCAAGAATACATTTGCACAAGATTTTTTGAGTAGATAGGGTTAAAGTGGGTATTGAAAGGCCCATGCACCTTGTACATAGAAGAAAAAGGTAGAACAATAAATCTCAAAAAGGAACACATCTGACATTGGCTAATAAAGTGGGTGACAAGATAGAAACATCAGAATCTTCAACCAAAAAAACTAGAAAACAACTTTATAGATAGTGAACTTATGCAAAATAATCACTAGTGTTCAACGTAAATCTAGGATTCAGCAAAAAAGCCACTATTTTTTTGTTAACTTACCATCCAACTTCTATAAGTTTTCCATAAAAATATTTCATTGCTTCCCCATTGTGAAGGGTTGAAATTTTGTTGCAACTTCTTTTCTTCTTTTTGGTACTGGGAGTATAGCCTACCTTTGCTTCTTGGTTTAAATCAGGGGAGAGGGGAATTACTATTTCAATTTGGCTTGAATGTAAATGACATCCCATAGAGATTTTATTGGGCGGGAAGCTTTCCTCCATAGGTTAAGTCTCTTTAGATGGGAGTGTTTCATATGGATCAAGGGGTTCAAGATATTTTGAAGGAGATTTAGATCTAGAGCTATATGAATCACCTCATTCCAAAGTGAGCTTGCTAGAATAGAAGTCATTTCACTAGGTTGTATCCGTCATTCTCACTATGTTTTTGCATTCAAAGGATAAATGTCTTGTCTAAAAAAATGGAAATGAAAAGGCAAACTGTTAGAGTCAAGGGTTTGGGTCCACAATTTATCTAGGATCTTTTGTTCCATTTTTATAAGGAGACTCTTTAAAATGTCTAAGTTAACTACTATTCTATAAAAAGTGATGTGGAAAAGTGAACTAGTGTCTAGGTAAACTAGTAAAGAATCTCTTAGGGTGTTGCCTTTGGAGTTATTGCTTTGGTTCAGGGTTTCTCCATGTTTTTCCCTATGACCTGTGCATGTTTGTAGATATATACCTTCCATGTCTCTTGTTCCTTCTATATATATATATATATATATATATATATATATATATATATATATATATATATATATATATATATATATATATATATATATATGGTGTTATTATTTTAATTAACCTTTGCATCATTTCTTTTTTACATGTGTTAGCTCCAAAGGATTCAAGAGTGATGGTGTTTTAAATGGTAATTGAAATTTCCATGGGTGGCAATAGAAATAATTTTGAAATAGTTTTAATTATATTTAACCTTAATATTTTACATTTGCACAAGAGTAACATAAAATTTATTATATTATTAAAGTGTTCAATTAGTGATCTTGACCAAGGGTTTACCCAAGACACTTGGGGACTTATTCAATGATCCCATGATAACAAAAAAATTAAAAATTTATTCTTTGTTTGTCCAAAATAGATATGAGATGTAAATGTTGTTGCTTTTACCTCACATTAAGTCATACACATTGATCATTAATACCTAATTTTTTATATTTCAACATGTAATGTGGCTATGCACAATATCATTAATCCTTTATCTTATATGTCCATACTATCAACCTTCTTGCAATTTGAGGCCAAAACTAATTTTTTATTTTGACAT
>JARHVA010007276.1:210000-255000 GCA_037957365.1 Torreya grandis | reverse complement strand
ACTTTGGGTAGTACCTTATACAATTCATAGATACATGAAATTATTTCATGCTAATTAGGTTGTTACAATTGGTAAAGTTTCATATGATTTATCACTCCCCACTTTAAATTCAATTACTACTTTGCAGTCATCAATTTCGGTTCTACCACTAGTTTTAGTTTCTCCACCAGTTTTAATTCTTCCTCCAGTTTAGATTTATACATAGTTGACACCTCCATTTCCAACACAGAGAGTCCATACACTTCTACATAGGTCTCTTTTAAATCAACCATATTTTTAGAATTATAGAGAACTTCCAACTCTAGTGTTCACATCCAAGGTAGTATCATTGAGGTCTCATGCCTCTACACATAGAGCATATGTTCAGAGATATTCTCGATGGGTCTATAATATCCTTATATTCATATACACTTCTTAAAGTTATAGGGGGACCCAAAAGTTGGTTTCCATTATAGAGATTTTAGGGAATTTACTACATACACAGCTTTCAGAGCCACGGTCTCAGCCCTTCCATCATGCTTCATGATCATGCACGATCCTTCTCCTTGAAACATGACACCATTATAGGAAGTCTCCCATGAGAATAATATTTATTATCATTCCTTCTCAAATTACTTGTACATAGATTATTTTTAAATTATTATATATCATGATTGATTGTACATGGCTTATATAAAAAAAATCCAAAAAAATACAAAATTTCAAAATCCAAAGACATTCAAATATTTCAAAAATACAAAAACTTCAAAAGAAAAAACATTTAAATAATTTTAGAATACAAAATCATTCAAATAACTAAAAATACCAAAAACATTTCAATGGTATGAATTATCCATGATTCACATTTATACTACCATGCTAGACTTATATTTTCTATTCTATACTATTGTTTGTTAATTTATCTACATTACCATGCTTCACTTGATCTTATTTGAGTGTGTACAGTGACATCTAGATCCATGACTACTTCACTCTACCCATTAAGGGGGCATCCTACTTCTACATTCGACACCATTGATATATTTACCCATCGGGGGTATCTTCTACATGACTACACCATCCATGTTATGTCATTCTTACACCACACACTCCACTTATCATGATGTTGTACATTAGTTAATAGCTTATACAGATTACTATATCAACACTTACTAGTATATCACACTTGTGTATTTCTTAGCATATACCTAATATTCTACTACATGTCTTCCATACTTTCACTTCTTTCTTTGATTAGTTGGATGTGATTGTATTTGTAGTATTTACATGCTTTATTTTATTGATTTTCCTAGCTAGATGTGATTGCATTTCTCAGTTATTATTTTTTCTCTTATATGTGCGTTAGGATATTTTCCAATGTCCTTTGCTTCTATTCTTGTGTGTGCCTTAAGACATTTACTAATGTTCATTTTGGCTTTCACAACAACCTTGTTTGTTTCCAATTGTATGTGTATGTGGCATTTGAACATGCCTTGTATGCCTGCTTTCTAGTTTGAGTGACGTGCCAATGTCCCTTATTTTTTGGCCCCTTGGCCACTCTTTTATTCTTCTTGCCTTGTGTGCTTTTTGCTTGATTTTTTTTAATTATTTATAATGCCATGATCCACATTATGCATTATCTTGCTTTCTTGGATGCCATGATAAACATCATACACCATCCCTCCTTAACAGTTAACAACTGAAAAATAATAAATAACAACTAACTAGACTTCTAGTTCTTGTTCCTTATATTACACATGTTATTACATTATTATATCTATCTAGGCATACTCTTGTTAATCTAACAATCTCCATATAAAACCATGTTATATCTTGTCAATTATCATTGCTATATCATTTTTTTTGTAGCATAACACACTTTGTAGGGCTATTTCTTATAAAGATAGTCATTTTAGGTTCTTCATTCCTAACCTTAAAAGAGGGGGAAATAAATAGGGGTTGTGTCATAGATATTAGAGCTCATACCAATCAAAAGATCATCTTTTAGAATACCTAGAATAGTATTTAGAATTCAAACAAAGAAGAAAAGACTAGGCTGATAGTGATAATCATAGAATATTCATTAGAATCAGCTCAAGACAAGAGAACCAAGATTGGAATACAAGGTTTAAAAGTAGCGTGTTCAATTTTGGCACTCCTATCCAATAGCAACAAAAACTATATTTTATAGAAATAGGTAGAAACTTAAGCTCAATTATAGTTTTTCACATATAGACCATTTCAGATTCATCAATTTTAATAAATTTTTTCTTAGAGAATCTAGATATAGGGGCCACCATGCATGACATGATGGCTCTTACTTATAATTTTAGATTAGGTAGTTGATATAACATCCAAATCAAAATCCATGTTTTAGACACTATTGATTGGGGGCAATGTGCATGACACATTTGACTTCTTTTCTTTCTAAGTTTAGTACATTACATAGGAATTCTTAGTAGTTACGTACCTTATTCCATCTATATGTGATTGGCATTATTTATAAGTCCACATAAACCTATTGCTTGGTTTTAGAGAGGATTCCACACAAGCCTAATCTCTATCTTTTCTAAGTGGCCAAGAGTGGCCTAGTTTCTAGCATACATTCAACTATCCATGATAATAATGTTAGATTATAGTACATTCATGGGCTTTAGGAGCCATCTCATATATCACACATTCATACAAGTATCAGTTAATATCTTCATTTCATGGGGTAATGATGGGGCAAAAGGATTGGTTAGCCTTTGTATTCTTGAGCCACCTACTCTGAGGGATTGGACACATAGTCCAAATACTGATTAGCACACACATGGTCATATAGATTCACTTAGTGGGAAATGATGGAGCCAAAGGGATAGCCTTTGTATTCTTGAGCCACTCTTAGGGAATTGAGCACTTAGCTTTATTCATGATATTAATCTTGATACAACATCACTAAACACATACTTAGCATCATCCATCATCACTTAACATCATAATAGGTTTTTTATTAGTTCACGTACGTAGTGAGGTGTCTTCATTCCTTTCTCTTCCTCTCTCTCTCTCTCTCTCTCTCTCTCTCTCTCTCTCTCTCTCTCTCTCTCTCTCTCTCTCTCTCTCTCTCTCTCTCTCTCTCTCTCTCACCTAGATTTTTATGTTCTTATTTTAGATATAACATATATAGTAAGAACTAATCTATTCTTTATTTTCTCTAAAATATTTAGACTTCATAATGTGCTCTCTCTATGCAAACCCAACATCACACAGCTTCATGAGCTTCACCCTTATAGGTAATTCCAAGTACGGTTTCTATTTTTCCTTTATCCTATTATTTTGTTTTGCTACATCACAAAACTAAATGGGGATAAATGTAGTGATATAAAATGTGAAAATTGGTAACTTGAATGTGGCTTGTGACACACAACCCATACATCCCTCTTACTTTCACTCATGACCCTTATAGACACCTTTTCACTAATTTCCAATCATCTGTAGCCTTCCAAACCTAATTCAAACTTAGCCAAACTACTTTTCCCATGATAAATCTATCCCCCTATGTCCCATACCCTCAAGGCAATAGTGCCCAACTTGTACTATAACACCGGACCCTAGGGTGTCTAAGTTTGACACTCCTATCCAATCACATTTTGAGCCTAGATGAATATTTTCTCCTAATTTATCTTCTTCAATATGTCAGCCTAGCGTGAATACATTTGACCCATGACCAATAGATCTATAAAAAATCCCATTCAAAGTTCATTTAGAAGGGGTTGGTAAATATCACAAAGTAAACAAGAATACAATCAAGAATACTCATACGCGTTTCTCTATTCTATACATATAGCCATCCAATATAGACATAAGTTTATTCAAAACCCTTACACCAGTCCCTAGTCACCTCAAATGCACCCAATATTAGAATTTTCCATCTTCATACAGATTATTGCATAAAGCACATCAAGTGGAATAACTACATACGTCTTGATCCCTCTTTGAAGTATTAGTATGTAGGTAGCATGCCCACACTAGGGGTGTGGATACACGTTAAGTGCATCTTACACACTCTAAACCCCCCTCTTTTTCAAAGTTTGTCAAAGAATAATATAGTCTAGGGTTTGAAGACTAAATCAACTCTATAGGGAGTTTCGTAAACATCCAACATCTAAAATTTCACAAGTAGGTTCACATAGAGACAACAGACAAAACCCAGAAAGCAATCATTAAATAAAATAATGATAAATGAGGACTATAAAACAATAACATAGGGTGTCCTATTTTGGTGCTCCTATCCTTTCAAAAAATTAAATCCATATCCTGATTTGTGACACTATCCCAGTCTTGTATAGCAAATTCCAAACCTTATTTTAACCATCTTAGTCTAGTTTAAGCTAAGTTACATTTATCCTCACTTATTTCTATTTTTAGAAAGGTTTAAATTATAATTAATTTATAAAAATCAATATCCTAATTATTTCAATATGATTTACTAATTTAATTAACTTAGACCCTTAAATAAATTAGGAATAGGACTCTAATATTCCCAAGATAGTTAAATCAAATACACACATCATAGAATGAGCCTATGCATCAATGATTTTAAGAAGAGTAAGGAATTTAAATATTAAGAGGGAAGAATAATTCCACTTAAAAACCTAAATAGACCCTTGATGACACCAAACACAACCTACAATAGAGAAACAACCATATGAGGCAACATAAATATGTCATAAACAAGATGAAATACATCTACAGTTGATAAGATCAGATATTAATCACTACATGTAGCCACATAATTAGGTAAACATCAGATAATTTATTTATTATAAGTATAAAACATGATCAATTATTTTTCATACCCATGTGGAGGATACATGTTCAAGCCAAAGTGACTCAATATAGAGCACAAGTGTGAGAGAAGAGAAGAAGAATGTAGGAAACATAAGGTAGACAAGTGTCATGTAATTTAAAACAAGAATAGGAGTTTGGGAATATATTAACTAGGTCCAATATGCCATGTCTTTCTTCTCTTTAGATTCTCCATCTCTCCAAGTGATGTCAGAGATTGAAATGCATGCTTGACACTTTGAATAGATTCTTGAAACTCTCCTTTTTGACATGTTGAAGGAAAATTTGCCTTATTAGTGGTCAGATAATTTTATCCTACATATTATATAATATTTACACATCTCATCTGATCCCAACATGTTCTCCTTGACACATCAGCTCTTTCTCTAGCAAGGTGTCTAGATGACTTTTCATCTCATTATGCCTATTTTGCGCAAAAGTGTCAAAAACATTATTTTGTCTTATATAGATCATATAAAATTCATGGATGTGCTATTTAAATCATATTATACCAATAAAAATCCATTTTTATTATTTAAACTATCCCCAACAAGTCACTCCCTATCAAAATACCCAATTAGGCCTCATTCCTTGTAGTCTTTGTTATCTATTTTTCTCCTTGTGTGGGAGTTGTACATGTGGTATTGAAAAAATAAACACATATTATAGCACCATATATCATATTACAATTCCATGTAAAATTTCATGGGCTGAAGCCAAGTGTAAGTCCACATTTTCTACCTTTCTTTTTTACCAATTAGGCCTAATTATGCCTCTATGCATAGAAAGTGGATTTTGGTTCTAAAATCCTCCTAAAATTTTGAAACCTATGTTAAGTGTGTGATTAAATTTAAACATTAAAAAACAAACTCCATGTTAATTTTTGGATTTTATAACATTGTGCTTATAGCGAAACCATGAAATGCCCAAAAAATAAGTCGTTCACAAGCTTGTTTGGACTGCCTTGCAAAATAGAGTTTGTTTGGTCACTTATAGGGGTTCATGAGAAAATTTTTTATTTTTAAGAGATAAAATATGTCCCATATGACCTATTAAAATTATATTAAAGTGTCCATCACTCTAAAATCCTTTAAAAACACCAAAAATAATAGAAAATAAGGCATTTAAGGTAATATGTACAATAACTCATATAACTTAAATACATGTGAAAAACATCCTTAGAATCATTAGAAAAATATAATATGATTCGTCATTAATTTGTGTAATTTGATGTGATTTATAATTCCATATCTATAAACTGGTAATTATAGCTTTCCTAGGCAACCTGAAGATGGTTTGAATTCGTAGAGATGATTAATAAAGTTAGACATATGAATCATCCAACCAATTTCACAAAATTTAAGTATATTAGGTTGGATAAATTACCATAGGAGAACAATATATAATGAAATTACTCCTAACTATACCAAGTAAAAAAAAACTATCCTCTTGGGTGGAAACAAATCATTCTTTGGGGTCTGAGAAAATTTGTAGTCTCTAGGTGGTGTTCTTGAGTTTTGTTTGTGTAGGCACTAAAAATTAGAAAATTATGATTCTGAGTGTTTAATTACCCCTTGACCACCTTGGGACCCTCTTGGGACTAACCTAACCCTCTAACCCCTAACAGAGCTTACCCATAGTCAGTTTAACTTAATGGACTTAACCTAACCTTTCACCCATCTTTAACCTTTACCATCAATCATCGACAATCAAATTGACCATTGATAGTCACCCTGACCATAAATGGTTCGGTTCCACCTCTTTAACCAAGAACATGCAATCAATAATCACCCTAACCATCGATGGTCAAGTTCTACCTCTATAACTTGGAACATGCAAACTACCCACTATGCTTTTCTAAATATAAGTTTTCTAAATCCTATTGCGATCCATTACATGGATGATTTATAATTAGATAGCCTAGTTGAACCTTCACTTAAACCTCTTCATTATGCCTATAAGAAGAGAGGATATAGGAGGTGAAATCCATCTATAATTATTATCAAGATCTTTGTACATCTACGATTTTCTTCTTGCAGGTCAATCACCATCAACAATCTAGCTATCATATCAGACAGCCAACTTTTCACCACTTCTCCACCAAGTTTATAAGTATCATTACTCTATTTGAATCAAGCTAGATTCTACTAATAGTTCAAATACATTAACCATCCACCCAATTGACTTTTGGTAAAATAGGTACTTGTTTTTTAGTATTCATTTACTTTAGTTCCATTTCACAATCAACCTTGGCCTTACCCATCTCTCAGAATCTATCTTTTGGATCTCATCAATCAACATTTTTTACCAACCTAGATCTAAACATAGTAACTATCAATGGTTGACTCAACCATTGATGGTCTGTCCAACTATCAATGATCACTTTGACCGTTGATGATCACCTTAACTACCGATGCTCAACCTAACCACTGATGGTCACTATGGTAGTGAAATCCAATAAACTAATTTTACCTACCACCACCTAACCAAAACCAATTCTCTATCATCCTAATTGTTCACAGACTCCTCTCTAATTGTTTGAAGCATACCCCAACTCTCTAGCATTAGTATTAATTAGTTTATCACTAATTTAATCATTTCTTTCATATTTCTTAGCAAGCATTCATATGTTCAATTTTAGTACCATTTTTTTTATTGATGCAAGTACTTTCTATTTTATTTTTTAAGTTTAATGTTTGAAACATCTAGATTGACAACACCCAAGGAAGTTGTTCCTTTCAAGATCTAGCTATTTATAAGAAATCCACTCAACTATCTATCTAACAAACAAGTTTGACTTAGTGTTTTCTTATCTGTAGATCATCCTCCCAAGCTAAATAATATCTCTTCATAGTCTTCTAATTTAAATGTGTGCACAATCAATTAGGTTTTTCATCCATACATTCACTTAGTTTCTTCTTTTCCCTCTTTCCAATAATAATTATAAATTCATTAAAACATTTTGGCATGCCTGGTGGGACCCTTGTGTCTCTACTTGGGTTCTGATTTTCTTGCATTCTCTCTCTCTCTATTCTATTCTCATTAATGAAATCAAAAGTTTCATTTAGGATTAAAATCAAGTACATACATCAACTACATGAAATTTTAGTTCACATAGATTAAATTAAAAGGCAAAGTAATCTATCATAGCTTCACTCTCTATTACACACACTAAACCAAACCACTTTCAACAATTAAACATCAGACATACTTAAGACAAGGCTCAACTAAGATTTCATCACCTAGTGGTAACCTTACCCCTTTCTCGGTGATCCTACTTGGAGGTCATTACAAAGGAGAGGACCAACTCACCTCTCTCATTGAGCATAATCTTTGGATATAAATATATATTGGCTAAGCACCTAACACACTTATCACTATAGTTGTGAAATGAGGGGGTATGACCCAATACCAAGACACATATTGATTCAAATATAGATTATATTTGAGCACCTAAACACAACCTAAAAATGACCTTAGACTTTCTCTCTAGTACCCGATCTAAAAACAAATCTTAGTCACACATTTTCTTAAGTCATAAGCAAAAAGTGAGATTAATTAAAAATTTAGGGCTTCATGTATATTTTATAGTGTGATTTGTTTTCTTTGATCCTTTATTATCTTATTTTTTTTAGTAGTGTGCATGTTTGTGATTTCTATCTCCCTTATCTCATATGGTTCTCACTTGCTGGTAGTGAAGAGACCTTGTAGAGCAAAACCCAGCACCATGCCAACCTACCTCTTTTGCATCTTCATCCATGGATTAAGTTTCTGAACCAATAGACTCTCCTCACCCTTTGAGAATTTATACCTTCCCTCGAGAAGTTCCTCAAGGAGATGTGGATTTTTCCATTTTTTAAATAAGAATGTTTGGCCTTACAACATTATTTTACAACCACATCTTATTGTATTCTAACTTTGGATCCATCCATAGATCCACCTTATGGCATGCCTCTTCATCTCATGAGGAATGCCTCTATTACCACAATTACCACCCATGTGTTAGCTAACCAAACTTCCTTATCAAACAACAACCTCTTTGAGACTACTATTGAGAACTAACCTACTCAAACTACAACTTCCATTATACCTTCTACTCCTACCAACCACTCCTCCACAATAGGAGTTCCTACCTATAGAACTAAAAACCTTCCTTTAGCTATCTCTAACACATCAAACACTACACTACCTCAAATAATTTTTGTGTTCATACCCTCTACCTTACCATTGATTAGCATAAGGGTCGCCAACCTTCCATCAGCCACCAACCTAAATATTCCTCCTATCCAACAAGCACCCCTTGGACCAACCTTTGGCTACATCCCTAATTTATAAGGGCATGTACCCACTACCCAAGAGCCTAACTCTACCTACCCTTATTATCATCCACCCAACCATTGACATCTACTTACTCATATGTGTCACCCTCCCAACCTTCTACCCACTATCATCATGTATCCCAATCACCGCAATAGTATACATCTTATAACCCTTTTGGTGCACAACCCCAATCTGACCTAATGAAGATCATCATGGATAAGATGACCACCTTAGAGTCATCTATTTCAGGTTCTCATAGCATCTTGTCATATGACCAAATATGTAATCATCCCATTCATCCATCGGTACCTATTAGGAAATATCTTCCATAATGGGAACTTTTTAAGTTCTATAAATTTCAAAGTAAGGAGGATCCCCAATAACACCTTAGGGTATTTAGGCATGCTTTATATCTCATCACCTATGATGATGACCTTTTCTTCCACACCTTCCCCATGTCTCTATCTCTTAGACATTAGATTGGTATATTGCCATACTTAAACACTCCCTTTTCTCTTTCACCCAACTAGCTCAAACCTTCTTGGACCAATTTTTTATCACTATCTATAGGAAAGTTTATATCACCAACCTATAATATACCTAGTAGTCTGAGTATGAATCCATTTTTTATTATATGTCTCATTATAGGATCTTGACTAACCAATTTTCCTTTTGCTTGGCGCAACCCAAAATCATAGAGCTCTTTGCTTGGGCATGTACCAAGTATATCTCCTCTACATTGTGTGTCCAAAGCTTATGAACCTTTGATGAATATTTTACCATGGACTATAAGTTAGAGAACTAAGCCATTGAAAAATGAAATCTAAATCTCAAAAATAAAAAATCAACCTATAAATCCAATGAGGCTTCCTCCTCTAAGTCAAGAAACTAGTCCAATACCAAAAATAAGAGCAAGGGAACCATGAATGCAATTGTCCTAAAATCCATTCCTTAACATTTTTTCAACTAGTATAATTACTCTAGTTCCTCAAATAAAAACCCATAACAACCAAAATCAATTCACACCACTCAGAGAATCATATGCTTCCATCTTGGAGAAGTTATTAAAAGTAAACATCATTCAACGTCCTCATATAAATCCACCCTAATAATTTGACTCCTCTCATCATGCACCTATTTGGTACAATGAGAATTATTTGTGTTCCTTTCATCAAGTAATAGGGCATGATGTCAGTAGGTGTGACACCTTCAAGAGCCTTATCCAATCCCTCATTGATAAGGGGGAGTTTACATTGGATAAGCCCAATGCACCACCAAACCAAGCCCTTGAGATATTTAGGTAACCCTTCCAAACCATGATCCTACCAAAAATGAGAGAAAAAACATTGAGTCATCTCATGATACCTATATAGTTAACATGGTTCTTGACACACTTATTTCTAAAGAGCCTGTTGATTGACCTATTTATCCCTCACCCTCTATGATTATTAAGGTAGAAAAATTTCCTTCTCCTCCTTTAGAAACCCAAATTAAAGAAGCACCATCTTTTACCCCTCCACTTTTGGAGGTGGTGGAGTCCTTAACCACCCTTTTATTTGATATATCACAACAACTAACCATCACCACCCTATCTTTACCTTCAACTACTTAACAACCTATTCCCCCTTTAGATATCTTTCTATAAAAGGAAACCCCCATGTCTACTCCTCCCATATAGGAACCACCTATCTCAACCTAACATCCTTTGATTAAGAAATAGGATGAGGTTACCATCCATGTGTCCCCACCTAGCAACTTATCTTTGAGGTCCATTGTTAAAGGAATTAAACCAACAAATAAACCCTTCTCTAAGATAGTATAGAAACTAGAATTTATCTCCAACCTCAATATGGACCAAGCCACATTTTGATAGAAATTAGGTCTCCATTACATCACTTGAATATAACATTTAACCCTTTTTTGGTCACACCAACCCACCACTCCTATTGACCAACCTCTTACCATATCGACCCAAATAACTAAACCCCCTAACAATCAACTAAAACTTCCACCAAACCAACCCTCAACCACTTAAGCCAATGAAGACCATAGTATCCAAACCTTCTTTTATCATCCCCACCAAACCAATCATAAACCTTGTTATCCTCCTTACATTGAGCCTTAGTCATCGATATTTGAAAGTGAACCTAAACCCCTTGATCCCACCAACAAAACACCAGACCAAAGCAACCAAAGAGGTGAAACCACATAAAGGATGGAAGGCCTAGATTTGACCTCCCTCAACCTTTTCCTCTATTTTTGGGCCTCATACCTCTACCTTGAAATATAAACCCATCCTTTCTATGAAAACCCCACCACTTCTTTTGGTTACACCTTCACAGTTACTCTCTTATTCCACTTTTTTTGCTAGACCAACAACAACCAAGCCACCTACCTCATGATATTCCACCTCTGTCTCATCAACCTTCTTGACTAAACTAAAGTGATTAACCAAATACACTACCCTACCTAGAATCAATACCACTAAACCTATTTTGAAGCAGCCTCCTACCTTAACCATCAAAGAAAAAAACTGTTGAACATTTATGACCTTTAGCTGAGTCACAATTGACCATTCTCCATAGGTTATTAAAAACCTCTTATTTATCCCTACCTCCTATTAGAAACTTTGACCATATAGGTTCTAACTCATCTATTATAATGATCATCATGTGTGTTCTTATCATAAGACACCTGACCATGATACAAAGAACTACAAAGCTCTCTAAACTATCATCCACTAAATTTATGATGAGGATAATCTATTAACAGATTAAGATCATATGGATCCCATATCAATCCTACCAATAACTATACATACCTAATGCTCACCTACTCCTCCACCCTCACCTAAGAGTGAAGATGAATCTGATGAATCCATAGGCTCAACCTCTCTTTCTATCCATACTATCAATGTGGTCACAAGAGAAAAATAGAAAGATCAGGGGAATCCTAAGGTGTCTATTCTTTGGACATACCCCTCCTCAAACTCCCAACCAACCTACACCCAACCATATCCATCTTTGACCAAACCCAAGGTGTCTATCTTAGGTTCTTCCCAGTCTAACCCCTCAAAATCCATCAAAAGAGTTATCCTCAAACAACTTCATCAAACCTTGGTGAAGATAAGCTTGTATGAGCTAATATATACCTCCCCCCATAATCACCAAGCACTAATAGAGGATTTACAATCCATTAAAGTCCAACCTGAGGACCCCCAACCTCTATCTACCTCTGATAGAGTCCTTCAGTTTTATAACCTTGTTACCTTCAAAGATTTGGAAATACCTTCCATCCATCCTAAGGACCTAGATTCACCTCTATTTATTATGGCCTATATCAACCAAACCAATATCAAATGGGTAATTATTGAAGGGAAAGATAGCATTAATATCATCTCCTCTCGTGCCTACAAGTAACTCAACTTACTAAACAATGTCATGTCTAAATCTTTGGCTATCCTTCATTCTTTCAAAGATACCATAGCCACTACCTTAAAAAATGTTTTCCATCATATTTATTTAAGACCTCAAAGACTCTCCAAACTTTTATATGTTTTATAAGGTGAATTCCAATACAACATCTTGTTGGGATGACCTTAGATTCACTCCATGGGTTTTGTTCCCTCTACCTTCCACCATTGATTTAAGTTTAAACATGAAGGTTAGGTAATCACCATATAGGTTGACCTAAGTCCTTTCTCAACATGCAACATGACCTATCACCCTAATGATTTCCTCATACCCCCATCCATAACACCTTTAGTAGCTAAAATCCAACCTTCAACTCCTAAAATAGATATCATATCCCCTTTTACTCATGAGGCATAAACTCATTCCTTTATACCTTCACACAAAATCCCTACCATTGACCCTTTGGCATCAAAATTCCATTGCCTTTCACTACGAGAGTATCATCTTTTAGCACTTGATGCTTTCCCTACTCGTCATGAGTACAGGAAACTTACGGAGCAACAAAGATATGACCCCAATGTTGGGACTATTATTTCCTTTAGACATCCTCACCATCAGACTCATTTTACCTATGGGGGACTCAATAAATCCCTCAATTCTTCTACCACCTCTCTCCCACCTTGACCATTCACTACTAATTTATCTTACCTAGAAAAACTAGACTTTACTAAGACATACCTTCATTAATATGCTTGGAAAGGCTTTAGTCTTGGGTGATATGAGCATGGCCCACATGAATTGGTCACCATCAAATATAAGAAGCTACATGAGAAGCATGGACTTGATTTCATCTTTCCTAATAATAATAAAACTAGTCAACCCATTATTACCATTATTGAGGAAAATATCCCATCCTCAGTTACCTCACCTTGGCTTGTATGTGAGAATGATGATCTCATCCTACATAAAATAATTTCATCAACATGATTAGCCTTGGAACCCTAACTTATCAGAAGTAGGGGGTGATCATAACCATCCCTTTCATCAATCCTAAGATGATAGGGGAAGACTCCCCTACCATTAACACTATTCAGTGTGAGGTTGATGATTTTATTCTCACCTATCTTGGTACCCCAGATTATTCAATCCATAAATCCCTTTCTCTTGAGCCTTTAACAATGTTTAATGATTCCACCATGGATATCAGCTTGGGTACTCTAGATAATCCCCACATTGTCAAAAATAGCCAATTATTGATCACCAAGGAACTTTGAGACGTCCCCTATTTCCTCCAAGACTATAGCATAGCCATTACTTGGTCTTACAATGATATGCCTTAAATTGACCCTACCATTTCTACCCATTACATAGTCAGTCACTATTATTCCAAACTTATGAAGAAAATTTTCTAATGCATGCATCCCTTCATAGCCCTTCTCATCGAAAAAGAGCTTTAGTATAATTTATTTATCAATTTCATTCAATGCATTGACTACCCCTAATGGGTCTTGAATATTATACCTATCACCAAATCCATAGGTTTATTACACATATGTGTGGACTTTCATGACATCAACCTTGCTTGCCCTATACTTCCCTCTATATATCATCAACTATCTTATTGATCTTACATCTATCTGTGATATGTTATCTCTTATGGATAGATTCTTGGGTTACAATCAGATGCTAATTGCACCTAAAGATCAACATAAAACTACCTTTACCACCCCTTAAGGAACCTTATACTATAGAGTCATGCCTTTTGGAATAAATAACACTCATGCAACCTACCAACATGTCATGACCTATATTTTCTATGACCTTATCCATAATATTGTAGAGGACTATGTGGATGACCTTCTTAGAAAATCAAAACTTTTAAAAGATCATTTAACCATTATTAAGATCATATTTGAGCAACTTATCCATTAACATATCTATTTTAACCCCAAGAAGTACATTTTTGGGGTCTTTTTGGGATGTTTCTTGGCTTTATTATCTCCCTTCATGGAATCAAAATTGATCCCACCAAGATCAAAGCCATCCTTGACATGCTTCCTCCAACCAACACTAAACAGCTTAGTAGCCTACAAAGAAAACTTCAATCCATTCATCATTTCATTTCCTATCTTTTAAATTGATGTCAACCCTTTTAATACTTTATAAATAAGGATGTATCTTGAAAGTGGAATAATGATTGTCAAAAGGCCTTTGATTCACTAAAAAAGTACCTTTTTTCTCCACCTATCCTCACCCCTACCAAGGATGACTAACATTTCTACCTATACATCTCTATCACTGACCATTATTTAGGGGTAATGCTGCTTCACCGAGATGAACACCATAAAAAATAAGTTGTATACTACACTAGTCTCATGCTTGTAGAGTATGAGAATTGGTACACCCATACTAAGAAAATTTTCTTAGCTTTAGTCTTCATAGCAACCAAACTTTGCCATTACCTTCTTAACCATAAAGCTTATGTCATAACCAACACTAACCTACTCAAGTACATGTAATCCAAGCCATACCAAAACTAGCGTATGGCCAAGTGGATCATGATTTTGGCAAAGTTTTACCTTGAGTTCATTTAGCAAAACTCAATTAAAGGGAAAGTCATTACCGACCAATTTGTTAAAGAACCTTTAACAGATAAAAAACTTCTTCCTTTTAAGTTCCTCGATGAGTCCAACATGGCCCTCTCTCAAGTATATTTCACCTATTAAGTCACCATGTTATTTGATGGATCAAAGTGTCAATGTAGTGGGGGAGTAGGTGTCATCCTTATCCCTTTTGATGGTGAACATCTCCCTTTATCTTTCAAGCTTGATTTTGAATGTACCAATAATATGGCTAAGTATGAAGCCTTAATGATAGGCTTTCAGACTACCTTAATCCTAAGAGTCAAAATAATCAACATATTTGGTGAATCCAAACTTGTGGTTAATCAAATTAATGGCTCTTGACATTGTAAGACTGATGTTCTATAATATTATGAGCAACTAGTTGACAAACTCCTAATATCATTAAAACACTATCGCATCCAATCAAACTCATGATCTACTAGTAAGTTTGCTGACACCATGGCTTCCCTTACCTCTCAGATCCCATTTTCACCCTCAAAATCTAAGCTATCTATCATTATCCATAAGATTACCCAACCATCCTATGTCAAACTTGATTCTCCTACCACTTTCAATGTAGAGGAGACCCAACCTAACCTTTGGTATCAACAAACAATTGACTACCTTGACCTTGACATAATTCCTTCCAGCCTCTCTAGGAATTCTTGAAGATGATTTATCTAGAGTACTTCTCACTATGACATTATGATGGGAATCCTCTATAAGCATAGCTTTGATGGCCTCTTCTTTCATTTCCTACATACTTAAAAATCCTCTCACGCTATCAAATAAATTCATGATAGAATCTATGGAAGCAACTTTAGTGGTCTTGTTATAGTTAAGTGCATCCTTCATCTCAGATATTATTGGACTCCCCTTAACCAAGACTATTTTGATTATGAAGAAAATGGTTTCAAATGTCAATACAATGCTAACTTGCATTATGCACCTAGCCATGGTCTTCACATTTTTACCAATGTTTGGCCCTGTTCACAGTGGGGTCTAGACCTTATTATTAAAATCAACCCTCATTCTTTGTATTGACACCATTTTATTAGCACCATGATTTATTATTTTACCAAGTGGGTAAATGTTATTCCTCTAGTTTCAACCAAAATAGAAAATATTGTTGACTTTATCAACTATCACATCATCTGCCACTTTGGTGTTCCTCGTAAGATTATCATTGATAATGGTAAATCCTTTAAGAATAAGTAATTAAAAATTTTATGTGATGCATTTGACATTAATCTAATATTATCCTCACCCTATCACCATTAAGCAAATGGATATGCAAAAGCCTCTAACAAAAATCTTAATAACATCCCAACTAAAATGGTCAATGTATCTAGTTAGGATTGGCATTTTTAAATCTTGTTCACCTTGTGGGAATATTAAAATAGCATTATAACCCCCATGAGTGTCACACCATTTTACCTTGTGTTTGGATTGGATGCCATCTTCCCTCTTAAAATCCAAATTCCTTCTCTTTTTATATCTTTGCAAGAGCTTATTTCTAAGGAAGATTATCATCAAAATTGTTTAGCCTAGCTCAAGCTACTTGATGAGAACCATTTAATATACCTTACCCATCTCCATGTATATAAAGAGTGCATCAAACATGCATATAAAAAACTCCTTAAAGTGTGAGAATTCAATATGAGATAACTCATCTTAAATAAAACCAACATGTCACTAATATGGAGAAAATTAGGCAGGGTATGTTTGCTTTCAATTAGCTTAGACCTTATATCATAACTCATAAGTACGGATTAAGAGCTTACCAGTTATATTCTACTGAAATACACCCAAAACCTAATCCCCTCAATGCTTCACATCTACATCTATTTGTTTGTTGTGAAGGATCACATTCACCTTTTATCTAACTTAAGCTCATCACTTTTTATCTATCCACATTCCGTCTAATTATTTTAGGGATCAATGATTAAAATTGAATCATGTGATTAGCTATCAATAGCATATCTTTATCTCAAAAAAATTGTATCATTGATCTACCCATGGCATGGTTCTCATGGTACTTTCACACCTTCACAAGATGAATTCCCATGGTCATTATCACCTAGACCTTTTCACACCTAATCAATCTTCTTATGCTTCTAGTTTTGCCTTCATAAAGGTGAACCACTAAGCCGGTCTAAAAAAGTCTGTGTCAACAAAAATCAAATCAAAATAACAAAAAAAAATTCACTAAAAATCATGGGTCATTCCTAGTATTCACATATTATTCCCTTGAAAGACAACTATTGAAAATCTATTTAAAATTAACATAATGTTAGGTGGAATACTCCCTCTAAGGATAGCTATCAAAAGCATTAAAAAAAAAGAAAATAAAATTAGAAAAATCCATTAGAGGATGGGTAAGTAAGCATTTATCAAAAGCATAACAATTTCTTGGATGTTTCTTGCATCGATCAACTTCTTATATATAACAATCAACAAAAGACCCATTATCATAATCATAGGAAAAGCAAACTAATCTTGAAAGCCAAAATGAGCTCTCAAAATAGAATAATAAGGTGGAATTAGCAATCAACTCTCATAAGTAAGCTTCTTTCATTGATCAATCTACACAATTTTGCATAAGCTTTCTTACCCTAGTTTTATTAGACACCTAGAAAAGAGGCAAGCTAGTCTCACAAGAAGGTTCCATTTTTACCCATCTCCACTTCATAGTATATGCAATGGATTCTTGACCTTACTTACATTATGAGGTCAAGATATATTTTTAATGAACTAAAGAATGCTCATGAAAAGCATTCTAAGGGCTTATGTTCATTAGGCCAATCCAACTTTAGTTTTGTTTTAGTTCTTGTCAATTAAGAGGCATCCTTCCCTCTTCTTACCCTATCATGACTAGTTGATATTTTTGTGATGATGATTATCTCTTGATTCTTTAGTCTCCCATCTAGTGTTTTTACTTAAAATATTTCATACGTTTTATCCTCCAAACTAACAACCAAACATAACCATAACAAAAACATAACATCCATTAGCATTTGAACAATCAATCATTTCCCACTACATATTAAAAATTTATAATAATGTAGTATATAAACATTAAGATTTAGCATGTCATAAGCATAACCATGTATCAAAAACTATCTCATTCCTAGTTAAGCCTATATCAATTTCTAACATCCATAACAGAAGTAATAAACAATGACAACATATCAAACATCACATCATAAGTAATAAACATCAACATCAAATCATATAATATGAGAATGAGCATAAGAAAAGACTGCATATATATAACTCATTGGTCAAATAACCATAGCAAAAATGTATACGTAGATAGATAGACTCTCTCTAAAAAATGTACATCTCACCACATCACGTCATAAGATCAAATCAAAATGATATATAAATGTCATATCTAACTATATATATCCCTTAGTAGCACCACTACCTCCTAGAGCACTACTAGATCCTGGTGCCTATCCACCTTTTATACCTATCGATCCATCACATATCCCTATCTATTTTGACATAGATCCTATCCATTTACCTAAACTAAATAAAACCCCTACCTAGGGCATAGCAAACCAACCAAATGCTTTCATCCTACCCTAACTGTCTTATCTCATGTTAATGCATAAATCTAAATCTATCTATTAAAATCAAAACATCCCCTACCTCATTTCATGACCTCCACCATGGAGTCCACTATAGACCCACTCACCCTTTCCCACACCCACGTGCTCTTTGCATCCTACCTAGTCGACATGGTCCACCTCAGCTCGATGCCAACCATCCACCTTAGCAACAACCCTAAACAAATGCCTTCACCATAAAATGCCAAAATTTAAAGCTCAAAATCATCCCAAAGTACAAGTAACAAATCATAAAAAGTGATTCACTTTTCACTTTTCATTGCCTCTTTTCAGGTTTTTACCTTGACCATTAATGGTCAGGGTGATCATTGATGGTCTCCCTTGGGGAATTTGACCATTAATGATCAGGTGCCTTAATTTGCTACTTCCAACTAGTCAACCTCCCTTTTTAACATAACTCAACCATTTCTCACCCACCCTTGGAGAATACCTTCTCCACCCAACCTAACCACCTTGCCAACTCACCATTAGCCCACTTTGGCCCCACTAGTGCACATTTTGTAATACCTTTTACTTTGTCCTTTGATCTTCAAAACAACATTTCCATATTGACCCTTTTGAATTTATGCCACCTCATGTTTATCTGACCTTCTTGTGTCTTTTTGGGAGTAATTCCTACCTTATATACCCATAACACTTGACCAATTTGTTTTTTCCATAGGATCACTTCCTACCTTATATACCCACCAAAAACACTAACCCTTCTCTAGGAAACTAATAGGCATATCCAGCCACCATGCCTAAATGTAGTCATGTGGTACACTGGTCATTTATCCATTAGCATCAAACTTTATTATTATCAACTATGGTAACCTTATCTTTGTGTTATCTTAGATATAACACTTTTTGTTTTACTTTGTGCACCTATTGGTAGTTTAGTGTCTAACCTATCATTTACCTTGTCATCACCCTCACCTACCATGTCAAACCCACACCCAATTCTCCTTTACCTCATCACCTCCTAGTTTGAGGGGGAACACCTCTCCCATATTTAGGGAAATTAGTAGATGTTCAACTTAGCCATCGATTTTTGTTTTGTAGCTAATTCATTCAAGCCACACAATCAAAATAGGTAAAATGTAGACACTGGAAATCTACACACTTTGAATGTAAGTGTCAAAGTATCTCTAAATTGCCTTGGGACCCTCTTGGGAACAACCTAACCCTCTAACCCCTAACAAATCTTACCCATTAATTCATTCTTTTAGGTCAATTAACATCAACAATATATCAATCCATCTATCATATTAGAGGGAAAACTTTTAACCACTTCTCCATCATGTTTTTAGGTGTTATTACTCTATCAAAATCAAGTTAGATTTCACCAATAGGTCAACTACCTTAACGATCCACCTAATAAACTCATGGTAAGAAAAGTACTTGTTTCTTAGTATTCATTTACTTTAGTTATATTTTTCAATTAACCTAGGCCTTACCTATCTCTTAGAATCCATCTTTTTGATCTCATCAATTAGCTTTTTTTACCAACCTAGATCTAGACATAATAACTATTGATGGTTTACTCAACCATCAATGTTGTATCCAACTACCAACAGTCACTTTGACCAACGATGGTCACTATGGTAGTGAAAACCAATAAGCTAATTTCACCTACATACACCTAACCAAACCATATTCTCCATGTTCCTATTTGTTCATAGACACCTCTCTAATTTTATGAAGCATACCCCAACTCCCTAGCATTAGTATTAATTAGTTTATGAATAATTTATTCATTTATTGCATATATCTTAGTAGGAATTCTTGTGTTCAATTTCAATATGATTTTGATTATTGATGTAATTACCTTCTATTTTATTTTATAAGCTTAATTATTTGATATGTGTGGATTGATAGCCCTCAAGGAAGTTCTCACTTTTGGGATCTAGCTATTGCTAGGCAATCCACTCAATTATCTGTCTAATAAACAAGTTTACTTTAGTGATTTATTATCTATAGGTCATCTTCCCAATCCAAAGATGATCTCTTCACAGTCTTCTAATTTCAATGCACACATAATCAAATAGGGTTTTCAACCATACATGTACTTAGTTTCATATTTTCCCTCATTCCAATAATAAGCATACATTCATTGAAATAATTTTATCTAAAATGGTATCAATTGGGTTTTATAAACCTCTCATAACCTTTTCAAATTTTTATATAGTCACATTCTTTCATCAATATCTCTACTTATGACATTAACCTATGCCTAGGGTTCTTGGATCACGCTGAGTGTCATACCCTAAGGGAGTGTGTTCAAAAATTTCTCTCTATCAAGAAGTTTTTAATCTTATGGAAGGTTTGTAGAGGTACCATATTATAAATATATCATTAGTTCCACCTAAATCCACTAAATCCATTTCATCTCTTCAAGGTTGATTTCGCAATTGGACTGTGTCATGCTAGTAAGAATGTAGGCAGAGTATGGATAGGGTATGTTGTATTTATCTCACTTATTTTAATTTTTAGATGCCTTAAGACCTTTTGAAGTGTTTAAATATTCTTCCTAACTTCCTCTTAAGATTTTAGATGCCTATTTAAGCTCGAATTAGTTCCACTTCTTAAATACTACCTTTATCTTATGTATGCAAGAGTTATTAGGACTGAATATGGGATGTTGACCATGTTTCCATTTCTCGTTGGTTGAGTTTAACATATTATGAGATAATGTATCACCTCCCCATAAACTTCAAACATTCTACTCTCTCATGAACTATGATTTTAATAATCATTTGAATCAAGCAAGATTCTTTGAAAACTTCAAGAATTCTATGCAATAATTATAACAAATATCAACCACACTCAAGGGATTCAAGACCACTATAATTATATAATTCACTTAAACTATCACCAATCACTAGGTGGGACAACTACATTAATATTGATCCCTTCTTAGAGTATTTATATGTAGGAAACTCTCTTCACATCAGGGTGTTGAAGATGTGCAGCCTATTCTACTAACAAAAACATATTTTTAGCTTATGTCATACTTGAAAAGATGATTAGGGTTTGTATACTAAATCAAATATTCTATAAATAATACAGAGACCTAGATTTTTTGCACACAAGAATAAAACTTAGAAAAATAGACATAGGTACTCTGAAAAAATAATAATAGTCCTACAAAGAGGACACTAGTGCCATTTTTAAGACACTGGAGTAACTTGGTGCTACTGTCTATGTGGGGCTCTACTATCTCGTAAAGAATCAAACCCGAGGACCCTATTGATGAAACTTAGACCTATTCATAATATATTTTTCAACACCCAGATCATTTGTTATATAAATTTTCTAGATAAGTCTATATTTGTATATATTTATTACTAGTTTTACAAAGTCAAAGCAAGTCAAATACTATAAAAAGTTAGTGGTTATTTATTGTATATTATTTCATTTATTTTAAAAATTCAACCATTTAATATAACTTAGGATTTAAATAGATAAAACCCTAAAAGGTTAAATGATAAATCTACAAAAGTAACCACTACTTGAGGTGTGAAAAACATTGGAGGAGAAGCCTTGTTGGGAAAAATAGATTTATCACTTGAGAATGAGGCACTGGAAGCCATGACATGGTGGTATGTGAACAACTTACATTTTACACCACTTGTTAATGAGTTATTCTATTTATTGATGACTATGGTCCAACTTTCATTGTTATCATTCTAAGGGTGGGATTCAAGTTTACCCTTTTCCCAATGAGTAGTTGAAACAAGACCATCAAGGGACTTTCCTAGATCATATGGTCTAAATATTGAAACCAAAAATAGGTGTTTATAAAATTCATATATATATATATATTACACACTAATAAAAATGAATATTATAAATTTGAATGCTAATGTTCTCATTGAGATCCTGAGCCAAATCTACTTCCAAAGAAAGCCCTTTTTGGAGATGAGATGCAAAATTTTGGTTTTCTCATGGAACATGAAACACCTCAAAGATTTTATGAGCTAGCCAATAAAACCCCTGAGAGGAGAGGCAATATAGGTGATTCAACCTAGACTAGTATTTTTAGTTTTACTTAATCTAAAATTTGAAAGTCTTAGGTCTACTGAGAAAAAACAACCAGAGTGTTGTGTATAAGCCAAGGACCATGATTAACAATGGATTTATAGTGTTCTAGGTTATTGAATCTAAACAAAAAGAAGTGTTTGGTATGGTTCTTGATTTCTTCTAGTTTCACACCATAGGTTTGCCAATGGTTAAAAACTCATTGTTTTAGAAGGCTCATAGGGAACCCAAGTTGGAAGGATGGTTCATTAGCTTAGATAAAAGGAAGAGAATCATTGTCTGAGTGGTGGCTTAGGAAATTCAACAAAGTATATCTATGAATATATTCATGATGTGAATTTGATTAATCTAGCTGTTATACCAAGAATTTAAAGTGCATGACATTTATATTAAATGATAATTGATAAAGTTTATCAATCTATATATTTCATTCTTGAGTTATCTATGATGTTTTTAATGTGTAAGCATTTTGTAAAAAGAGTAGAAAAAACTCTTTTTTGTTTGTCATTATTCTTCATTTTTAATTTATCTCTGGGATAACTCCTCTTTAAGGAGGGGAGGATGTCATGAATCCACATTTTTAATACTTTTGTATGAATTCTTAAGCATCATTATTACTACTAGTATAATTGACTACTACATATCTTTATCTAACTGGACTATATTGTCAAAATTTTATGTGATAATATTTGGACTACAAGTTCATGACATATCATGTTTTATTTTTTGCACATGATGATTATATGGACTACTTTATATAATTAATTTTTATTAAAATTATGTATTTCTTTATCTATCATCGAGTAGCTACCGCTAATGTATATTTGATGTTTACAAGTACTGATGTATGAGCTAGGCTAGATGTTGGTGTTGGTACTTGGGCTATCGAATTGATTCTTAGGTAGTTAGATGGGTTACATCAAGTATAAATTTGGTTTCTATGTATTATATTTCCATTATATACTTTATTTTTATGTTTTTGTTGTCATAATTCATCTTTTTTCCTTTATCACATTTTATCTTTTATGCCCTATCACAATGTTGTTTGATTATTACATGTTGTCATGATGTTTGTTGGTTTTTATATTCATGTTTGAAATAGTCCACTCCAAACTTATTCTCTCCCCTTTTTGAACTCCTCTCCACCTTGTATTTGTTTAAACTCTCCTTTGTTAGGACATAGATACCCTAAGGGTTTTGCCTAGACCTATCCCCATGACCCGCCCCCAACCCCCCCCCCCCCCCCCCCCCCCCCCCCCCCCTCCCACATGGACTATTACCATTTTCATTAGTGTATGGTTGTTTCTTGGATAATTAACACCATATGGAATTTAAGTATTTAAATTTTTTATTTTTAATATTGTTATATTTTGAATTTTTCTAGTTAGGTCATTTATGACCATTGCATTTATAATTTTGGTAAGGGTTATCTTGGGAGTTGGTTGATGGTAATGGGGAGAGTTTATCTCTCCTCACATTTAATGTATAATTTAAGAGGGGTATGTGTGAGCTAGATGAAAGGACTAAAGGTTAGTGATGTTGAGCTTCCACCAACATTCTCTTCTTGATTCAATTGATTACAAACCTACTTAAATATTCTTAACCACCACTAGCTCTCTCATATATCAATTGACCAAAACTTGGTTTCCTATTTTTCAAAGAATTCATGAACACATGTAAAATGATTCACATTGCTTAACATAACCATCTTAGTCCATCAATATTATTCGTAGTTTTTAGTATACACTTATGAACCAACATACAATCAATGTATATAATGTTCCTCTCAATGGATCATTGTTCTTATCATATTAAAATTATTCCTCACAACATTTTTAAACCTTTCATCTCACCTAAAACCTTCTACAATTCATTAAGATAACTTAAAACAACTCTATTATGATTTTAGTTGTTCCTTGTAGCTGTGTTTATGGGATTTTTGGCTTTGTATGGAATTGTACAATCACAAGTATGAAAACAAACTCTTGATACAGATACCCTTTATGATTTTATATATATCCACAAATTTTTTGTCCTAACTCTTCAATTTATCCCACTTTCAAACTAAATTTATATCATTGTTAAGGCCTATTAGGCATGTTCACCCCTTTTCCTCTCTCAATTAACTTTAAACCATACAAACAGGTCCATACTCACCTAAATTTTTGTGATTCACTTCCATCACATTACAAAGGACCATATTACACACTTATTGATTTTTTTTCATGATTCAATCATTAGATATATAAAAAAACCCAAATCTAGTGTTTTTGAGTGCTCTATCTCAACTAAGAGCTTACAAAATTCTACTACAAATGTTTTAAATGGCTTCAAAGACCCAATTTTGGTTTAAAATTCCTGTCTATACCTCATGAAAGTTTTCTAATCCTTAGATGTTATGAATCATCCTACTCTTTTCATATTCCACCTTAAATCATGTTGGACTGTGTGATAAAACATCACTCTACAGGTTTGTATTCTATTGTAGAAGTTTATGACACATTATATATATATATATATATATATATATATATATATATATATATATATATATATATATATATATATATATATCGATGTTCAATGGAATCACATGCACTTACCAAGATGTTTCACATTTGTACCAATTGATTCTTTATTCTTTTCCTTTCAAAACTCTAATGCATAGTTCATTGTGATCTTGTGCAATAATAGGAAACATGAAATATTTAAGGTATCTATCTAAGTATATAATTATTTCCAACTTTATCTATTATTTATTCAAACATACAATCATCAAAAAACCTTTAGAAACATTATGCCAAACTTCCTTCAATTACAAAATTACAATCAATTCCCATACCTTTTTCCTTTCTCTATTATTTATCCGTCACTGCTATCATATAAAATCTTACAATCAATTCCCATACCTTTTTCCATCAGTTGTATATCATTTTCCAAGCCTTATATGAGGTTTTCAAATTGATCTCTCTCTTATTTATCATTCCAATCTCCTGGCTAGCTGTAACCATTTTCTTTCTCTTCACTCACATGCATCTCTTCCATTTCAAAGCATTGTTTGTCTTCTTCTACTTGTTCACTCAATTTCATTACCTCTTCATCAAAGTGATTTTATTCCTCTAATTGTATCCTCCTATTTTATCTCTTCATTTCATTCTTGAGTTTCTTTCACCTTTCTTGTCTTCATCAATAGTTATATTGGCCACTTGAGTGGCTTCTTCCTCACCACCCATACACAGTATGGGTTTCCCATTTCTCTTATATTCTCTAGCATAACCATCTACATATCCATCTACTACCTTATCTCTTGCATCTCTCTTTCCCTGTTTATTATATGCTTGGTGTCATCTTGTACCATCTTCTTCTTGTGGTAGCTTCTCTCATCCACTATGCCATGTTTCTTATTTCCTCTCTCTTTCCTCATCTCACTGAGGATATATATCAAATCCATTGCCTCTTGTGGACGTATACCTCTTTTTGACAAGCTGTTACTCATTTTCCACATCTTGACCATTCACTTGGTCTATCTTTCTCTCTTGACCTCAACCAGGTCTCTCTTCTTGTCCTGACCTAGGATTTCTGTTCTTGTCCTACCTATAGGAATTGTTTTATAAATATGATCATGTATGACCTCTTATTTAATATTTCTCAACATCTCTCTCATACATCAAGCCACACTTGGCTATAGGTCTTCTACCAACTTCTCTCAACCTTCATGCATAGTTTAACACATCTGATTCATGCATCAAAACTTAAAATAAAAAATGAAATAAAACATGTACCTTGGATACTTGTTGCTTTTCCTTTCTCTTCCTAAATAATATTAAGGCTCCAGTACCAAATGATCTAGATCTTCCTCCAACATTATCTTCTTGATTCACTTGCTTACAAACCTGCTCAAATCTTCTTAACCACTACTAGCTTTCTCATATCCAAACTAACCAAAAATTGGTTTCTTGTTTGACAAATAATTAAATACCACACATAAAATAAATCAAATTACATAACCTAACCATGTTAGTCCTTCATCAATGGTATTCATGTCATTTTCATATACGCATATGAACCAATATGCAATCAATACATATAATGTTCCTCTCAATGAATAATTGTTATTGTCACTTTAAAGGTGTTCCTCACAACCTCTTTACACCTTTCATCTCACCTATAACCCTATAAAATACATTAAGACAACTTAAAACAACTTTGAAACAACAGGAAACCATAGATATTTGAGGTATTTATCTGAGCATATAATGATTTCTAATTTTATATATTATTTATTTAAACATATAATCATAAAAAAACCTTTATAATCATTATGAATAGTTACCAAATGTGAAAATACACAATCTATAGTAACAAATAATCAATAGGGTCAATTGATAGCATATTTATGAACACCAAATGGTTCTATTGTCATTCATTGCACTATAGAATCAAACACATTATTCAATCACCTAAATATTTATAATACAGTTATCACATTCCTTTTATTTGTTAATCTTTGGACAATATAATTTTTAACAAAAAAAATAACCCTTGAAGAGGGGACTGTATACCAAATTCTTGATTAGGGGTTCTTTTCTTTATTCCCTTCAATATTTATCAAATGTAAAACATTAGATAAATTTTCAATCACATTTTGAAACCATTATCAATATCATTCTTTCATTCATTAAATATGTATTCATCAACAAAACAATGCAACAATAAGATGACCAATGACCTTCAATTGAGGTTTGAATTCATATTCCTGAAACAGGGGTTACAAAATATCCCCCAAATTTTTCATACAAAGCTTTTCTATTTATCTCCATTTATCTACATCAAATGTAACCCCTAATACAATCCAGAACTAACTCCTTTATTCCTAAAATGGATGCATAATTATTTCTTGTTTTCTTGGTCAGTTTTCTAACATATAGGTTTTCTTGCAACATAACATTTTCTTGATTTACACATAATATGACATGTTTAGACCCATGATGTAGGATTCATGATAATTTATGAACCTTTTATAATGAAAAAAACCCTTAGATAAGTTTTTAACATCTTTCCACCTTAATAAATCATATAAAATCCTTAGAAGAAGCTAATCAAGATTCAAATTTTTAAATATTACTTTTGGCAGGAAAACCTATAATTCAAATTTGATGCACCTCTAAACACTCTAGACTTCACAAATGGACTACATAAGACCTTTATAACTTTTAAGACAATTAATATACAAAATTAAGGTAAAAATGGATAAATTGTGTTTTCTTTATAGGATTCCCTTGCATCAATTAGTTGATGGTGGGTGGATTGGATGTGGGCAGGGGATAAGAGTGGAGAGAAGAGTGAAAAATGGAAGATTTTTTTGGTTTTTACCTAAGGTTTTTGATTGGATGATTCACACCATATGGAATTTACATATTTAAATTGATTGTTTTTAATATTTATATATTTTGTATTTTTGCTATTCAATCAAATATGACCATTCCATTTATGATTTTGCTATGTGTTATCTTCGGAGTTGGTCGACGATAATGGGGGGAGTTTCTCTCTCCTAGCATTGAAAGAAGAATTTAGGAGGGGGTATGGGTGAGTTGGATGGAAATATTAAGGGTTAGTTATCAGTGGGTGGATTGGATGTAGATAGGGGAAAATAATGGAGAGAAGAGGGAGAAAATGGATGGTTTTTTTGGTTTTTGCCTAGGGTTTTTTTGGCTTGTTTTATTTTTATTGAATTCATTGTATGGAAGAGAAAGTTATTTTTAGACCTAGTTTTTTATTCTACTAGAACCATTTTGATTTTTTATTTCCATTGTGTTGGATGGGTAAGCCATTCTTGACTATTAGTCTAGTTATTTCCTTTTGGAGGAAATTAGAAAAAAAGGTTTCGATGCTGCATATGTAGCTGGGAAGTCTTAAGACTTTCAAATTGGTATCCAACGCCCAATGGGTTTTTGATATTTTCATTTTACATATTAGTTTTTATAATGACTTTAAAATTTTTCTCTAGTTTGTAATATAAAATTATTTGTGATTTTGGCTTAGGTGCATATCATTGCCTTGGGTATTTTTTGTAACTTTTGGAAAGGTTTTTATGTGCTTCATTTTTACTATGTAAGTTCATGGCTCGACATTATTGAATCTACTATTTCATTTTTAATTCAATTATTTATATTTTGGGGTCATCAACCCTGATACTTTGAAAAAATGATTTTGGGTTTTAAATGGCATTATATGTATGCATTTTGTTGTATTCCAATAGAATGGGTTCAATTTTGTTTAACCCTACACTTTTATTTAAAGTTCAAGATGTTGTGTTTCATTCTGGTTTGTTTGAACTGGGTATATTTTTTAAGTGGGTCACAATACTTGGTTAGATTGATTTCATGCTAATGTTATCGATTATGTTCAAAGTGTACAAATTAATTTGGTTTTTTTATGTTTTAATGGGTATGTTTAGATATGTTGATTATGAGTTAATTTGGAATGGAACTGGGCTTGGTTATTTTCTTTGAATGAACTAGTTGTTCATGTTTTCTTGGCATAAACTTGATTCTATTATAAAATTGATATGTGGTTTGACTAAAGATTCTCTATGTGTTACTTTGAATGGCATGTTTCTATTGGGGTTTTAATGAATATTTTCATGTGTTATGTATTCTATGAACCCATGGAAATTTGAGAGAATCTTGATGGAATTATTATTTATATAACAAGGGTTTAAATTTTTAAATGGGACCTATAAGGAGGTCTATTGTTTTGTTGAAAACATTTCACCAAGTTTTTAAGATTCAGAGATCATATGAGGTCATGAGACCACATGATGATCCCACAAATATCATATATTGATTCTTGACTTAAAATCATTTTTAAATTTTAAATGATTATGGGAATCATAGTTTGTTGGTTTTAGAAATTGTTGTATGATTGAAGTCATAGTGAATGCATATTCTAGTTATTTATATTGATTGTGTTAATTGTTGAGTTAAAATGGACCGTGTCTTTGGCTAAGTATAACTTATTTTGAGTTATATATTTTTGATTTATATCTTATTATATAATTATTTGATTATATTATTATTATTTAATCATTCCTAGACTAAGCAAAAATGGTTAAGTTATTATCTATCTACTTACGAACATGAGATATAGATTGGTATCTAGGATATTATAGGTTGACCGTACACTTGGAGGGTTTTCAAGTTGGTTTCTTTGAATGTTAGGGACATGGATTTAATTTTTAAATTCATTGTTATATTCTTCAAGTAGCTTATACTGGATATACCCAATCCTGATTTATAACAATGTTGGATTCGGTTTTTTTATCTCATCTTAGAATGGTATTTAATTATCACTTTCCTATTTTACATTTTATATTGTGTCGAGTTGTCTAGTGGTTCAGGAATCCTAACTTGTTCAACATCCCTTTTTGACTGTAGTTTCTAAAACCACCATCCAACTGATGGATGGAGTGTTAAGAGTCACTGATAGTTTGACTCATATGGATAGTTCGTAGGGTTTATCTAATTGGATTACATGTTTCTCTAACTCATAGATGATCTCATGAATAGGTGTGAGGTAATTGGTAATAAATTATTGTATACTGGTTATATGATCATTATTTATTGCTTATTGTTTTCATATAATAAGATTCATGAATAGAGTTATATAATATTATTTCCTTTAATATTGGTTTAGTTATACATGGGGATTATGATATACTAACCCTATATTTTAAAATGGATCACTTGGGGAAAAAAATAAAAGCTTATAATATTGATCTTATGGTAAGATGCGAAAGCTACATTATGTTTTTTGAATTTGATCATTTTACATGTACTTGAGTTTATCCTAGGATTTTTGGGATGAACATCATTACCATTTCTACCTTAAAATATTTCATTGATATTATTAGTGTGGTATTAACCTCTTTTTAAGTTTATATAACATTGCTTGGTTTTTGACATGAGTACTATATGGTATATATGAGTAGGGGTTTACTTATACATATAAATAAAATTCTCCATGTTGCATACCTCAAACCTATATGGTTGCATATAAAACTAAGTACATTATGATTAATCATTATATTATTGATTGAATTCTTTTCTTAAGCTTATATATGAGTTACATTGCTAAAATGAATATGATTTTGAGTTTCATTATTATTCTAAGGAATAACTAGTACATAAAGAATATGAATTCAAATTCTAGAATGAATTGTCAATGAGTAGATGAAAGAAGATATCTTAAACTATTTTTATTGTGAAATAGAACTACTAAGTAATGTTTATGCACTTGTTTGATGTTTATATAAATGAATAATGGCTAAATATATAAATGTTGCACTTCCATCTTATGAGTTGAGTATTCTATCATCTTATTTCTTGATGGTTGGAATTGAACGCACTACTATGTCATGACATGCCCAAACATTTATTTTTTAATATGTCATTAAATGGAACATTTTATTTGGGTTCCACTCATTTGATACTTGGCTAGAATTTCTTGTTTGAGTAAGACACTTGCTGATTTTATGAGTCTTTTATATATTCAATTCATGTGAAAACTTTCAATGCTTATGTACTTCTTATTTTGGTTCACATTGAAACCTATTGCGTGCATGCATAATTTATACTTTCTCATATTAGAAACATACAACTCTACTATGTTTAATCATACCTGGGAAGATGTTGTATGAATTTGGTTTGTTTCTTTAATGAACTCCTTGTTGTCGGAAAGGTCAATGACTTAGTTGTTCATTATTCTTAATGATTTTTTGAGTAAATGTATGGCTGGAAAAAAATTAAGTACAAGTGAAAATAGCATGGACTAACTACATTTCCTCTACTTTCAAACTTATAGTTGACTGAATAATCAATGTTAAATGGAATATACTCTTGGCTATAATATAATTTTGATTACTTTAATTCCTCCTTTATTAATTATAATGAATTATCTATTTTTCAATATAATATCATTGCATAGATTATATTATGTACTACCATTATATCTTATTTAATAAATAGTGAAGTTGATTGTAATCATATCATTGATCACTTATTCATTTAGTGGAATCCACACTCATTAATTGAGAAACATGGGAATGTAAATCGATATTTTGGCTATGGTATAGTGAGCTTAGGCTGTGAGAAAGTTGACAACATCGATGTGTAACACTCTAATAATGGTCTATTTTTAAAAATTCAAACCAAGTCAAATTTTATATCAAATCAATGGTTATTTATTGCATATTATTTCATTTATTTAGACAAATGAAAAATTTAATCTAATTTAGTATTTACATAGGTAAAACCATAAAAGATTAAATAAAAAATCTACCAAAGTAGCCATTGCTTGAGGTGTGAATAAAATTAGAGGATAAGCCTTTTTCAAAACAATAAATTTATCACTCAAGCATGAGGGACTAGGAGTCATGATATGGTGGTTTGCAAACAACTAATATTTTCCACCACCTTTTGCTGAGTTATTCTTTTTATTTATGACTATGGTCCAACCATCATTGTTACCATTCTAAGGGTGGCTTCAAGTCTACCTTTTTCTTGAGGAGTATGTGAAGCATGCACCATCAAGGGACATTACTATATCATATGGTCTCACAAATATAAACAAATAAAAATATATAAAAAGTACATCACTAATCATACCAAAAAATAAAGTACAAATATAAAGTACATCTCTAATCATAACAAAAAATAAACAAATATAGAATAATCTTCAATTAAATTGAAGAGTGTATCTATAATAATATAAATAAATATATAGTAAATCACTAATGATAACAAAAAATAGGTTGAAAGGTCACATCCCATGAGCAAATTAATACATAATAAAATAATCTTCAAGAAGAAACAAGTCCAATAGAGGGTCAATAATGAACACTAAACAAAATATGAAATCAATAACCAATAAAGCACTCAAAAGAGCACATAAGAGTAAATGGAAACAATAAGCTTCGACAACAAACATGGAGGGAAAAGGAGGAAATGGAGGAGGTAAATCCTAAGGCTTGTCAACTCAACCACCCTAAAAAGGGGGTATGCATCCCTAGGTAAAGGTTCCTATCCACTGTCTTGTTATACATTATTATTATCATCCATGTGTCTATCAGGGGAAAATAAGAAGGCTAGCCATAGATACTTATCTTTAGGGGGAGGAACCCAGCACTTGCCATCACCTCCATGGTCCTAGTTGGGGGAGGGACATCCACCATTACCTCCACTCCTGGAAGATCCACTGAGTCCACCATGTTATGTGAAAGACCAACAAAGTCACTACCAATAGAGAGATACTCTCTTGTATATGTTCCTAGAGCACTGACAACATGGACCATGTCCCTATCCATGAAGAGAGGATGGAAAAAATGGCAAATTTAGATGTTCTTAATTGACTAACACACTAGGTATTACCCTAGTGATCAAACAAGCACTAAAGGTGATTAAGTTACATGCAAAATTTATCAATTTGGATTTGAATCTATAGAGTAACATTAAAAATGATAGTAAATTTTTTAGTAATATTAAAACTATGTTCTATTTCCTCATGATTAAAACAAGCATAATTTATAGCTTTCTAAATTTGAAATAAAATGTCAGCATGAAAAATCTATCAGAATTTGTTGTATCTTGCATGAAGAAGAGTTGATTCTGATAAGAGATCCATTTTCCACATAAAGAAATAAGGTATAAAAGGCTAAAAGAGGGTATGAATCAAATGACAAATTGATTTAATGTGAGGACAAAACAAGAAAATGTTCTTAATAGACTGAAGTTGACAACACACTAAGAAAATGGGATTTGAAACCCCTATGTGCTTAAGCCAATAATCCATGAGAAAACCCTAATATATAATTCACTAAATAAAATGGGCATTTTTAGGCTCAATAAGAGTGGCCCACACATTACATAATATTCTAGACTAGACCTTAAGACTAGATCAGAGGTTCGATCAATGATTATGAATATCATCTTGAATATGCTTCGACCTAAAAGTTTATACCCTAGCCAAGGAGAATAATAAGAAAAAGGAGTGGATATGTTCCAATTATAATATTTATACCAAGGAGTAAGGGATATAAATCCAATCTTATTAATATACTCATTAGTTATGGATATTTTAATTTTAGCAATAGATTAATCATTTGCATTATTTGAATTAAATTTGGTCTAAACCTATGGCCAAAAAATAAAAGAACTATACCTAATGTAAAAGATATCCCCTATGGTTTTAAAACATTTATTGAATAATCTTAACCCTCTGATCCAAAGGACCAAAACAAAGGGAACATCATAAAAATCTAGGCAAGGAGACCACTAAAGGGAGTGAGAACTAAGGGAGAGGACATTATTGAAACCCTCCCATATACAAATTAAATGGGGTTTGATATTTTAGTAAGATTTCCATATAATTTGAAGGATAAAGGTGCCCTAAATTTTGATAGAAACTAGGGTAATAAGAAGAGAATGGAAACCAAAGCCATGCTAAACACATAAAACATAAGGAAACCCCTAAGAGATATAGTGATAAAGTATAATCTTCCAGGTTTCATCTCATTTTAGGCCATGAATAATGCATTTAATGATGAGAGTGAGACTTTGAAGCTTACTATCTAGAAGACCCAGGATACCCACCTCCTTAGGCATACAAAACATTTATCATGAAATTATATGAAAGATATTGTTTCCTTTATAATTGTCCTAGAGAAAGTCTCTTAGGAGATTTTATAGTCGACTATAAGAAGCATTAAAAGGAGACCAACATGAAGAATAATAAACATGTTTAGCGATGAAGACCTTAGAACAAATTTAAAACTTACCCACCAAAAATAGAAGTTTTGTGATCTAAAATAAGAATGTTTTCTCAAAACTTTCAATCACACAGGACCACAAATTAGAAGGAGAGGCAAAAAAATATAAATGGATTCTAAGGAATGTAAATTAAACCCCTCAAAGAATCTACTTCTATTGGTATCCATTCAGCCTAGAATTTTTTGGACTAAGAGTCTAGTAAGAACACTGTGTTTTTCACCATTGAATGGATTATCTAGAAGCCAAATAAAAGATATGAAGATGATTCATAGATTTATTAAATATCTCCTCCTCTTCTTGAAGAGTGAGGAAATAATAATCAACAAAATTCCCATTCAATTATTGGTAATCACATTGAGGGAGGGAGATGCCTTCCATCAAACTTTTAGACACATAACTAGCAATTAAATCAGTAAAACCCTCAAATGTTAGTACATAAAGTGAAGGGGATAAAGGGCACCCCTACCTAATAGATATATAAATTTCAAACTGAGATGACTAAGCTCCATTGATGGTTATACACACTCAACCATCTTAGAAAACCATGTTGACTATTTACATAAATCTAGGACAAAATTTGAGAGCTATAAGCATGGCTAGAATCAAGGGCCACTCAATGCAATCATAGGCCTTCTCAAAATCAATCTTAATAAAAAGGAAATTTTTATTAGAAACTTGTGACCATTACATGCCTTCCCAAATTGTAATGACATTATCTAAAATGTATCTGTGTTAGATAAAACCTATTTGTTCATTTATAATAATTAAGGGAAGAAGATGTTTAAGTTTGAGAGCCAACACCTTAGAAATAATATTGTAAGAGACATTGAGAAGAGTAATTGAATGTCATCTGGTAATAATATCAAAATCTTAGATCAATCACCTTAAGTTTTTTGTGAATATATAACCATGCTTCTTGTTCACCATTACCCTATTACATAAGAAAATCACCTTTTTTATCCTTAGGAGATTCAACCATGTTTTAAAGTCCCTGCAAATGATCTAAGGAGAATTTGGTAGAGATTATACAAACCATGTCAAAAATGAGGCTCACTCCATAACATCATTAGAGGGATAAAAATTATCAATCATAATGATATGATTATCAAAGTCAAATAGAGTCCAAAGAGCCTGAAGGGTGGGGTCAGATCCCTAAGAAACAATATATTGAGAAAGTTCTAAGGCTATAAGTATGATGGACCCACCATAGGAGGACTCACCACATATAGCCTCATGTATGGTATTTGAAAAAATGGCTTGAGGCTAAGTTATTCATGTAAAATTTTGCACGAGAAAGCTAGAGATCGTGACCTCTTACAAATAAAGAATTTTCATATTTTTGAATAGTTGACAACTATTCCTGACCACATACATACATAGTAGATCGGTAAGGCCCCAAAAATTCCATGAATAAAATAATATTGGGAAACATAGAGGTTTATATCATTTTCTTCTATGAGATTTTTAAGGGAAACAAACCTATTGAAGGTGGCTTTCTGTGCCATGTAATCAGCTTGCTGAAATGACTATCTCCTATTGGCTACATATTCATCCACATGAGAAGGAGTGGGGATTATGGAATGTTGAAGGACCACTTTAAGGTCTAAGGTAATGAAATTTTGATATTATTTGGATGAATTAAGCCCAGTAGGTGGTTGTGACAAGGAAGCTAAAGGTGGTAAATCTACCAAAGTAGCCACTACTTAAGGTGTGCACAAAATTGGGGGAAAAACCTTGTTAGGCACAATAGATTTTCTACCCAAGCCTAAGATGTTGGGAGCCATGACAGGGTGTTATGTAGACAATTATGTTTTACCACCATTTATTTTGAGTTATTATTTTTCTTTGTGACTATGGTCGAACCATCATTGTTACCATTTTGAGGGTGGGCCTCAAGTCCACCTTTTTATTGAGGAGCAAGAAGAGCATGCACCATGAAGGGACATTATAAGATCATATGGTTTAAGGATTGAAACTCGAAATAGGTTTTTGGAAAATAGATATATAGTACTTGTTGATAAAAATGAATATTCCCAATTTGAATGTCAATGGTCTCTTTGAGATGCCAAGCTAAATATACTTCCACAAAAACAATTTTTTGGAGATGAGATACAAAAAAAATTGGATTTCTAATGGCATATGAAGTGCCTCAAAGGTTTTATGAGCTAGTTAATAAAACTCCAGAGGGGGAGAGGCAAGCTAGGAAATTCAACCTAAACTAAGGTTTTTAGTTGTCTTGTGTCTAGCAAGAAAAAAATTACTAGAGTATTGCATATAAACAAAGGAACATGATTAACAATGGATTTATAGTGCTTTGGGTTATTGAATCAAAACATAAAGAAGCCTTTGGTATGGTTTTTGATTCCTTCTCGTTTCAGACTATGGCCTTACCAATGGTTATGACCCATTTTTTCATAAGGCTCTCATGGGGGACTCATCCAAAAAAATAAGCTAAAGAGATAAGGTTCTTAAAAAAATGCAAGTTTGTCAAATTCATAGTGGATATGGTCCACTGGGTATGATTAGGGAGATTTTTATACTAATTGATTCTACACAAGAATCACAAATCAAACAAAATATAGCCTGGGGAATTTATTATGGGTATTATGAGATATCTGCATTAATGGAAGAAAAAAATTACAATATGATTTGTATCCTAGTAAGAGGAGCTGGTAATTCCAAGATAACTTGTTAGAAAAAATTTATCAAGTGTAACAACACATGTATGCACCAGAACATGGTTAATGGACATCTGGTGACTTTAAAGAAGGAAGGATAAAAAGAAATCCATTAGAAATTTCTATTTAAAATGTGTGGTAGAGCATGATGGCTATAGAAATTTACATTTCAATAAGAAATTGATGATGGGTTAAGTTTTCTCCTATTTGTTGGCCAAGATATATTAAGATGACCTTGCATCCTACTAAGGATTTAGGCACATAAAAGAATGATTTTTCATTGAATAATTTTGAGTTGTTTAAATTCATATTATAATGACACTGATGCAAGATGAGTAGTTTAGACCTCATTTAAGGTGTTAATAGTTTCAAGATATTTTAATTTTTTATTGAATAATAGAAAAAATCATTTAGGTGACTGGACATTTGGTGAAGCTACAGTTAGTTCTAATCTACTTCAATATTTTAATTTTCCATTGACAATGTTGCTAAGAGTGAGGAATACATAGAGGAGCTAAAAGAAAGAATAGGGGAGATTACAAAAAAAAATAGAGCACTATGCAATAAGGGATTACAAAAAAATTGTAGATAAGAGAAGTTTACCTATAAATTTGTATTGCATTGTTATTTGGCTAAGTGAATACTATAATTGTAACTTTGTCAGAGATGTTAAGAAAAGAATATCAAACACATTTTTTAGAATGGAATGTGTCTTAACACTTGAAATTCTTGACATGGATATTTTCTCTCTACAGCTATCCTAAAGCCAAATACCCATAGTCAGGATTTGAATATGCAGGACATGAGAATCAAATAATATATAAATGCAATAACAAAAGTAAATTTTTAACTATGCATGTCAAAAGTCTAAATACAATTATCAAAGGTTGTAAATTAGGTGTTAGAATATTTAGTTTGTTCGCATTATTAATTGTTGGTTGTAAATATTGTTAATAATAAATAATAAATTATAGTTAATAGGTTAGCATGTTACTATTGTAAATAACAACAATATTACATGAATAGACTTAGTGTGTTTGGGAGGTTAGTAGTTGAGTAATTATAGGGATTTAGGAATCCCCGATTATAAGAAATATTTTCCTATATATTTGTAAGTATGTATTATTCAAATATATAGAAGATTGTAGATTATTAGTGTGTGAAAATTAATTAATATAGTGTAGAAATAATATATTCTCAGTGTGTTTGATAAATTCACTTGTGTTTAGCTTCATTATTCTAGAATGGTTTTTACTTAATCTTCTATAAATTATAATAAACTTTTTCATTTTGGTAATAGATCATGGACGTTATCCTATGATGGTTATTATTAATTTCTCCATGAAGGAAAAGATTTATTTGTTTATTTGATGCTTTGAGATGTATATTTGCATATTTTGTATTCATTATACACATTAGTTTTCCCTACAAACTCCATAATGTAACCATGTGTCCTGGGAATTTGTATCTCATTGGGAAGCCTATGTTTTGATCTATACATATAACATTATGATTGATGCATTTGGATTGAGTTCATTACTATCATTTGAGTGGAGAACTACATCGACTAGTGACAAGAACTAGATAATGCTTTTGATTTTTTGTATCAAGGAATCATGATTCTTGACTTGGCCTACTATCGTTCCTTTGGAAATAGGAGTACTAATATCAATTTTTTTTAATTTCACCCACCGTAGCACTAGCTGTCATCTACATGGTTTCACATCTTGTAACCTGTAAGATTAATTAATTTTTTAAAATTTTTGTTTTATTTTGTTTATTTTGTCAATAGTGGTGATATAAGTTTGTAAATTTTTTGTTTAGTAATATTTTATTTAGGGTATAAACCATTGTCTAGTAAATCTCTAAAAAAAATTATGTGTCACTAATGTTTGGTCATGTCTAGTTTGATTTAAGTTTGTTTAATTTTCATTTATGTTAAAAGACTTGAGTCAATCATGTCTCTGTTAGAATAATTTTTATAGTCATAGGTTTTTTGTTTACAAATTAATTGTGTTAAAACATTCAAAAATAAGGTCAAGAGTCATATACATATTTTAATGTCATTAAAAATTAAAGTGTCAAAGTTTGATATTTTAATAAGTCAAAGTTATTAATTTTTTTATAGTTATGTCATTTGAGTCAAAACTCCTATTTGTACAAATGCATTATCAGTACAAATTGATGTCCCATCTAGTCTAGAGTCATAACGGATAAATTGATTAAAATAAAAAAGAAGTTATAATGAAATGAAAACAATTTCAAAATCTACATAATTAAGGTACTGAAGCAGGCGTACTCAAATGTTGACATTTCTAGCAAAGTTATGCATATAATGAATTCCTTCAATAACAATATCTTTGGGAAATTGACTCACAAGGCATCCAATCTTACTCATCACAATAAGAAGTCAATTATTACATTTAGACAAATCCATACTACTGTGTGTCTTGTTTTACCATGAGAACTTGCTAAACATGCCATTTCTGAAGGTACCAAGGCTATCACCAAATTTACCAAATATTGAGTAAGAAATATCACATACTAGAGGCTATGCAAAGGATGGAGATACTTTAGTGACCTCTCATTAGGCACCATCAATGAGGCCACATAGTGATTTGGTGGCCATGTGTTTTTTATTGTGTGGTGTGGTTTTCAATGTGGTAGATACATTTACTTTTTAAGTTGTGTGGTGTGGAAATGTTCACATTATGGAATAGGAGCATAAAGATATGTTTCATTTTCCATTCAAAAATAAATAGACTAAGCTCAATGAATACTACCGGTGGTAGTGGGAGTCTTCTTTGATATGTGAGATCAAGTGGCATGATCGTTCATAGTGGCTACATGTAAGATGCTAACTTTTTACAGGGTAAAATATGACATTGAGTGTGTGTTTTTAATTCCCCTACTTGTTTGAAACACCTCTACTATTTGGATACAAGGGAGAGTGTAGATATAATGGCATGTGGTCAATATTTGTATAGGAGGGTAGCTAACTACAAAAATCCTCTGACTGTAGAGATCTTCTAACTGCCTTACTTCTTTATAGGGATGATCAGTTAGTGACACATCCAATGTAGTTAAATGTTTGTATATGTGAGAAGCATTCCATTTGATCATGTTTAGAAAGATCTAGATAGAAAGATTTAGACAATAGTATGTAGACATAAAATTATGCATTGGCATATGATTATGTTTGAGCCAATTCTTGAAGATGTATATTCTCCCCATGCTCACATTAAGGGGCTATAGATAGGATTAATAATGTTCACAAGGGGGTGAATGTTAGAATATTTAGTGTGTACACGTTATTAATTTTTTATTATATATATTGTTAATAATAAATAATATATTATGGTTAATAGGCTAGCATGTTATTGTTTTAAATAACAACAATATTACGTGAATAGACTTCGTGTGTTTGGGAGGTTAATAGTTGAGTGATTGTACGTATTTAGGAATCCTTGATTATAGGAAATATTTTTCTATATATTTGTAAGTATATATTATTAAGATATATATAATATTGTTCATTATTAGTGTGTGAGAATTAATGAATATAATGCAGAAATAATATAGTATCAGTGTGTTTGATAAATCCACCTGTGTTCAGCTTCATTATTCTAGAATGGAATTTGATTAATCTTCCATAGATTCTGATAAACTAATCAATAGGAATGTTAAAATTATCTTGACCTTAGCTTGAATCAGGTAAAATACATTTCAACATATTAGTTTTGTAGTTGGAAAGAAATCAATAAACCTCATTGATTCTAGGACATGTTCTCTTGCACTCAACATCCATGTTCGTAGAGCTTTTAGACATCACTATTGTAATTCCAAGGTATCAACATCTATATAGTGTAATTTATATTAATCTTAGTAGGTAGTATTCCAAATCTTAAGATACAAAGTTTCAATTCATTAAAGGAAAAGTTGACCAGCTTGTAATGCTTAAACATATGCTTTGCTCTTTATTCATGTCTGAAAACTGTAGGAAATGGCATTTGCCTTGGGAGTTAGATGTTGTATTTGCATAAGCAAAGGCATATTTTTGTTATACGTTTTAATTTAAAATGCCATTTTATAAATGTATGTAAAATGTGGAAGCATACATGTGACATGTGAATTATTTGGAACAATGTCTCAAAGAAATGTGAAATTGGCACTGACATCAAACATTATGACATGGGCACATGTAAGCCTTTTAGTAATACCTTAACACCTATAAAATCTAGACTATTTGATACTATAGTGAGGACACCCCATATACCTTAACTTCATAGGATGGGGTCATGTGCATTACTCATCATTTTTTGTTATTTTTTAGAGTACACTTCTACCAATCTCATTCTTCATTGCTTTGTAACTTCATTACTTTATGATTTTAACCAACATCCTCATAGTATCTACTTTATTTATTATTAATTCGAAATATATGATCTCGATACTCAATTCTCATGTGATTTGAAAATAGTTACTTTATTTTGCAATTAACACATGTTTTTCTTAGTGCTATCTAATAGAATCCATACTGATAATCTCTTTTATAATAAAAAATAGTTAAACCAATTATTTATACTATTTTCTTACATAATTTTCTCTTTTAGATGAAAGAATTCATCCTATTATAAAACCTTAATATTATCATGAAGGCATACAAGGGGCACATGCAAAGATTGGTATGCTTTATTTATAGAGTTAATAAATCCAATGACAAGATAGAGTGGGACTTCATACTGGATATGCTCCACTAGGTATGATTAGGGAGATTTTTACACTAATTAATTCTACATAAGAATCCCAGGATCAAATAAAATATATCCTATGGAATTTATTATGGATATTATGAGATATCTACATGAATTGTAGCATAGTAAGAGGAGTTAGTAATTCCAACATAACTTGTTAAAAAAAAATTGAACAAGTGTAGCAACACATGTATGCACCAGATCATGGTTAATGGACATCTGATGACTTCAAAGAAGCAAGGAAAAATAAACCCATCAGAAAAATTTGATCGAAATGTGTGGTAGAGCATGATGGCTACAAAAATTTCTATTTTAATTACAAATTGTTAATAGGTTAATTTTTCATAGTTGCCTATTTCTTGGCACTAGATGGATACACTACTATCTTACATTTGGATGGTGATTTATGAGCTTGAAATTGAGTAGATTGACCAGTCAAATATGAGGAATAATGGTGTTTATCCATGGAATAAAGATTATTGGCATTATATTAGATTCTTGTGAGTTATGGGATGCACTAAAAGTAAACTTGATGTTCTTGAATTTTGAATTTACCCATAATATCCAAGATTTGGATATTATGAACATCTAATCATATTAGATTATAGTCATTTAATCTATAAACTACACAAATTTTTTTTTTGATAAATAAATGGTGGAAATATGAGTTTCAAACCATGGAATTTTTTTGTGTTTCCACCTTTAAATATCTCATGGTAAGTTGTATAGTTGTCTTCCTTTAAATGCATAATGAAGAAGTCAATCACTATAAATAAAACATTTTTTATTTTCAATTTTTTTTACAAAATAAAGGTAAGAACCCATGATTTTCTATGGGGAAAGAAGTGTCGATATGGACCTTGATGCAAATCATAGGCATCTTGTAGCCCCTCATTATGTCAATAAAGATGATCAGTCATCCCTTGACAAGGGAATAAAATTCTCTCAAGTGGGACTCAAAATAAAAATGCACTGATGTTATTAATTATGTCTCAAATCAATAAACTACATTCCTCTTGGGTAGGTTTTCAATTGTTGAATACGAACTACTTTTATCTAGCTTCTGGCTTTATTTGAACCATGGGGGTAACTACTAGTTATTTCTTCATTATTAATGAATATGTGCTCTTAAAACCAATCCACATTAAAAAATAAAGTATCCACTTGTATCCAATTTAAATTCACCAATTGTGTAAGAGATTAATGTGTTGAGTATCCAAATGTATTCAATTGGCTATATGTTTTTGGAGCTCCCACTACAATGCATCGAATCAAATGACACACTGATGTGAAACAATCATAAATAAAAACAAAAAAACATGAAAATAGAGTAGTAATAAAAATTTTAATTTATTAAATGGAATTTTTACAATTAAGAATATCCAATGTCCTTTTTTAAGTGTTTACATATTACAATTCTAAAAGATCTCATTGTATTCAATGATTGTCTGGGTATCGATGTTCATGAGGAACAATATTATAGTATTCACTTCATACAAAGTAGGCTCAATGTTATGGGTCATATTATTATTTATTTTATGAAAAATATCATATGGGATTTAATGTTTCACCTTCATGTTCATTGTGTCGTGTCCTTTTAATTGCGTTTAGGTTTATTTTGTGTTCATTTGATTGGTCAAGATTACAATGGGACACAGACACCACTTAGCATTCATTAATGGTTTATCATGTTGTTTGAAGGGCAGTTGTAAGCTATGGGTCCATGCTTTGATTTTTTTTAATTAATAAAACTTGTCTAGTATTTTATACAAGTATAGGGAATTCAATTTAGAAGCAAGGGTCTTCATGATAGCATTTGGAAGCTAGGCTCTTCATAGATGTTTATGTATTTTAATTTATACCATTTCTATACAATTTGGATTTTAGTATGAAGGATTTATTTGTACTCATATTGGTTGCTTTCTTTGTCTTTTATTGATTTGTGAATTCCTGTGTAATTCTCTTATAATTTATAGACTTAAATAAGGCAACTGATAGCATAAAATTAAAAAAATAATTATTGCATTTTATTTTTTAATAAATTTTAAATACATTCATTTAAAAAACATAAATATTTATTAAAAAAAATTGTTTATTCTTAAATTATTAAAATATAAATGTTGGAGATAGATAGATTAACATAAATTTTGGAGCATTATATTGAAAGGGTTTTATTACTTATTTTCATCTATAACTAATGTACCTAACAAAGAAAACACATTTAAAATAATTCATAACACAACATGCTCACTACCTATATTTTATCTAAAGCTTATATTTATACATTTATATTACTCTTGGACTAAGACGAGGGCCTAGTTGAAGAAAATTTATATCCAAATTGCATATGACCCAATCACAAACAAAGAGTATAAGGTTAAACACATGAGACTAAGGTCCCCTTTTAAGATATATAGGCAAAACTTGGTTATATAAAGGCTTTCTAAGCTCAACTTGACTATTTTGGTAACTTAAAATCTTCCTTTTTTAATTTGATTACTATTTTGTTTTTTTGGCAGGCCCTTGATAGATATTTTCACTATATAAAAACCTATAAAATGACTATGAACTTTCTTACATATGGTTTCATATGAAATACCTATGTTATCTTTGATTCTTCAATTTTAATCAATTAACTCTAATTATAAATTAATTTCACCATGCTATGAATTTCCAACCAAAACCTTCTTTTTATGACCATTTTAAATTAATTTATTTTTAATAATAATGTATACTAAATCACCATTTTTATGTATCTTGAGGAAATTCTATACTTATGCCACTGAGAAAGCCTTATTTCTTGGACATCACAAATTTGTGACAAGTGCTTAATGCTAAGGACTCACCCTTATCTTATTTTCCAATCAATAGTTGAGTTGGAATTTACATATGAGTACATGTTTATAATTATGTGACCCATGATCT
>JARHVA010007276.1:180000-205000 GCA_037957365.1 Torreya grandis | reverse complement strand
AGTCTAGGATATAACCACCTCTCCCATGCCATGCCACAACCTTATATGTAAACATAGATAATAATCCCAATGAACACAATGAAACTACATAGAGATCTATTCTTATTCTCCTTAAACCCACTAAAAGAAACAAAAAAAAGATGGAAAATTTAAATAAATCAAAATAATAAGACACATAAATTAGAAATAGTTTGACCACTATTTATAGAATCCACAAATCCACAAAGGATATTGTCAATTATGAAAATTAGATTGAAAAATTAAATACTAAATTTCATCCTTCCATAAATAAATCAAGTAGAATGTAGGGATAAGGTTCATACTAACAGATCATTGTGTTCTCTTGCTTTAACCAAAAGGGTCATTAATTTATGTTCTCTTTTATTACCAAGGATCTACCCATATTTAATAATATGTGTGCAATTTTCCTTCTATTTTTACTTTTGTTTCTTATGTCAAATATTTTAGTCTTATTCGTGTTAATCTAAGGAAAATAATTGTGATGGACATTATTTACTTTTTCACCCACTTGTGGATTCTAATTATTCTTTTTGTAACTTCAACTATTCTATTTTCTTCTGACCATTAGTCATGGCCTTCTACTTACTCAAAGATAGTTTATATTTTGCATTGGGATCAATGTCTCTTTCATTTTATTTTTTTCTTTTAATATGTCTCCATTTTTTCTTTACCACATTCACTCATTGGTAATCATAAAATATGTCTTTTTTTAATTTTATTCTTCATTATTAATGACCATGTACTCATACAACTAGTCCACATTAAAATACAAGGTATCCACTTTTATCTAATTGAAATTCACTAATTGTCCAAGAGATTAAAGTGTTGAGTATAACAATGTATTCAATATGCCTATCTATTTTTGGATCTCTCGTGACATCACAATGACTCAAATGTGATATTGATGTAAAATATTGAGAAATAAAAATTAAAAAAAAACATGAAAAAAGAGTGTAATTTAAAATAGCAATAAAAATGATAATTTATAAAATAAATTTTTTTAAATTAAAAAAATCTCAATATGCTCTTTTTTTTCTTCTTCTTCGGGTTGTGTTTTTACAGATTGTAATTACAAAATATTTCATTAGAATATGTTCAATGCTCATTTAGATATCAATGCTCATGAGTAACAATATTATGATATTCACTTCAAACGAGATAGACTTAATGTTACGGGTCATCTTATTAGTTATTTGATGGAGAGGAACATATGGGATTTAATGTTCCCTCTTATAATCATTATGTTGTGTCCTCATTTAAACCAAGTTTAGTGTTCTTGTGTGTTGATTTTAGTGATCAAAATTACAATGGAACATAGACTTTCCTTTATCATTCATTAATGTTTTATTACGTTGTTCGAGGGGCATTTGTAAGTTATGGGTTTGTGTTTTTCTTTATTTTTAATTAATAGAATTTGTCTGTTATTATGTACTTGTATAAGGAAATTAATTTAGAAGCAAGGGTCTTCACGGTAGCATTTGAAACCTAGGTTGTTCACATGTTCATGTAATTTAATTACATTTATGTAGAATATGGATTTTAGTGGAAAGGATTTATTTGTAAGTAGTTTTTTATTCATATTAGTTGTTTTCTTTGTTTTTTATTGATTTGGGAATTTGTTTGTAATTCTCCTTTTTAGATTTAAATGGTATTATAAACTTAAAAATAAAGTGTTATATATATATATATATATATATATATATATATATATATATATATATATTTTATATCTTATAAATTTATTTAAAATATATACATAATTTTTAAAAAAATTGTCAAAAATATATATAAATATTTTTTAATTAATAAATTATTAATATTAAAGATTAAGAGAAGTTTGTTATAAATACATGACTCATGAATGTCCACTTAATTATTCATTTATTCTCTTCATGATTCATAAATGTCTATTTATTACCCATTTATTCTCTTCAATTTTCTTTTTTAATTTTAAAAGTGAAAACTCCACTAATCTTTGAAATTTGATAAAACAATCCCTCTTTATAGCACTTTTACATGTATCTAGTGTGTCTATTTTAATGATTAAATTTATATTAAAATTTGGACTCTCCCTATTTCTTTTTAATGATTTTTCATGTTGTTCAAGAAGTATTAGGAAGTTAGGCGATTCATACTTTTTATTCGATTTTACTTAGTATAATTTATCTAGTATTGAATACATGTTTATGGTATTCAAAATTTAGAAGATTCATACTTGTCCTCTCATTTTTTTTTGCCAAGATATTCATAGATTTTCATGTATTTTAATTGATACCACCTAAATTTAATGATGATTTTTTTATTATAATGAATTTATTTATAAATGATATTATATTTATTTTAGTTGTTTTCATGTCTTGTGATTAATCTCCCATTTTGGCCCTCCATTTTAGTAATCCAGTTCCATACATTTCCCTATAACTATAGCCATACATAACACCTTTTTAGAAGATAAGAAACATGAAGAATATAATTTTATATTTATGTAGTCACTAGGCCAAGTGATTTTAAAACATTTTTCTCCTTTCGAATTTTCACACAATTCTCTTTGAAATTTTCCATCTTCTTCAAAGCCTAGTAAGGCACAAGAATCTATAGAAGATAAGAAGCATATTTTTTAAGGCTTATGTTTATAGTTAGCACAAATTTTTAGCACTAGATAATTATTTAATCACTCAATAATATACTATATCAAATAAAATATACCTTGTAAAATGACATTTACTTAAATAGTTTGTTGTGATGTTGTGTCTATCTACTATAAATTTTATTTTTATAATGAAATCCTAATTTCCTATATAATGCAGTAGTAACTAATTTTCACATTTACTTAGATTCTTCAGAGTTTTATTTAAATATTTACATTGATTTCATAATTTATTGATATCTGAATACACTAATGTGCCTAAGAATTTAATGATATATTAATTCAAAGTAGGACTCTATTAATCGGGAAACTGGCACACAATAGAAAGCAAGCCAATCAAGACAATATCCAAAACCGTTAAGAGATCCAAATTTAGGTAAGAAGGGCCAACCCCCTAAACTATTAAATAGAACACACTTGTAAGGTTGATACTAACAAATCACATGGTTTTCATGTAGCCAAAACATTAACAAAGAAAATACCAATCAAACACACTTTTTTCCAGGTTGTTATCTTCTACATTGTAGTATGTTGTTACATTTCTTCTTTCAATCTGCTCTTCTTTTTCAAAGGTTTTCCTCTTACAGATCAATTTCAGGCTCCTTTCTAAATAGTCATGTTTTGTTGTTATAACCACCCAAAAAGTTCATTAATTTATTTTCTCATTTCTTACTAAGAATCTACTCACATTCAATAATGTGTGTGAAGTTAGGAGATTTGTACTTGTCTTTGATTTTACTTGGTATAACTTATGTATTATTGAGTACATGTATAAGGTATTGAATTTAGCATTCAATAATGCATGTGAAGTTAGAGAATTCATACTTGTCCATTGGTTTTATTTGGTATAACTTATCTACTATTGAGTGGATGCATAAGGTATTTGATTTAGAAGTAAAGGTCTTCATCGAAATATTTGGAAGCCATGATATTCATAAACAACTTAAATTTAGTATTGGGGTTTTAATGTAACAAAGTTATTTATAAAGGATATTGTATTCATTTCAATTGAGTTTTGTATCTTTTGATTAATGACATGTGTGTTTTGTATTTCACTCTTAAATTAGATGTTAAAAGAAGTTTTTATTTTATTTTTAAATATACATAAATTTAAAACAAGGCTGTCAAAAACACGATTACTAGTTAATTGATATTATAAAATATCAACGTAAATTTTCTATTCTGGTGATTTAATTATTAAAATATGAATGTTATTTTTCTTTGCGGTCGTTTTATAAATTTTGGATAATTAAAGAGAGATAAACACGAAGTCAATTGCATGGAATGTCACATAAAACTTTGGTTTAATTTAGTGATTGTTGACCGCATTATTGTATATGTGAATAAACAATATTATAACCTTTTCAACGATCCTACTTTTTAAAAAAGCGCAATGGAATCCCTAATGGTTGGATAGTGAATCGTGCTAGGCAGGCACTGGTACCAAACAGATGAACCATGAGCCCTTTGGATAATAAATAGATTTTAACACTGATGTCTACGCGTTCGTCGAATTGTTTATACTGCCATTAATTTCAACTGTCCTAATTAAGTATGAGATCAAACCATGTGCTTCAGCAATATTGTTTTATTATATTGTCATATACATTACCAGGAGACGGGGGACGAAATAACGGAGTTACAATTTGATGCAAAGCATAATGACTCATGGGAGATGAAGAAGAAAAAAACAGATTTGAAAACGGTTTGAAGGGAGATGGAAATATCTGTTTGGACGAAAAAAAGTGTGATGATAAATAAATCTGCATAGAGTAAGTGTGATGATAAATAAATAAAGAGTGTTAGGATTGTACTCAACAATGTCGATTTAGAGGTGGAGACCACGAATCCAGCAAGGGTGGAGATTTATAATGCGGAAAAATAAAGTCAACAATATTCGGAGCAGGTTTTCGCAATACAGCTGTGTATGCAAATTAATATACTGGGGAATCGAATGCCCAGACCGAATTATTGGAGGAGAAACGAAGGATATAAATATGAGTATTCACGGTTGGAAGAGAAAGAGCAAGCGGAAGATGAAGATGAATATGGCGAGCATCTGGTTGACAATTGTTGCAGCTCTTATAACAACAGTTGTATGTGTGTCTGGGGGAAGTCTTGTAAACAATTTCTATGGGAAGACCTGTCGTTCGGCAGAGGCGACAGTGAAGAGAGTGGTAGAGAAGCACATGTCACAAGATCCAACTGTTTTCGTTAATCTACTCAGGATGCAATTTCACGACTGTTTCGTACAAGTGAGTAATACAGATCACCATTAATAAGTAATGAGCCTACGTACGTATTAATAATAATAACATGTTTGTTTGTCATTTCATGCGATTTGATTAGGGCTGCGATGGATCACTGCTCATAAACTCAACCGCCAACAACACTGCGGAGAAAGAGGCCGTTCCAAATCTGACTATTCGTAGATTTGATGTCATCGACGATGCCAAGGCTGAGATAGAAGGGACATGCCCAGGAGTCGTTTCTTGTGCTGACATTCTCGCACTTGCTGCCCGAGATGCTGTCGCTAAGGTTAGTTAACTCCCTAACCATTTTAATCTAAAAATTCTATGTTATTATAAAATATTAGTTGATGTTAACGTTATAGTTACATATAGGCTGGAGGGCCGTCATGGCGTGTAAGAACCGGTCGGAGGGATGGGGTGATCTCAAAACAGAGTGACGCACTTGCCAATATTCCCCAGCCAACTTTTACATTCTCTCAACTAAAGACATCTTTCGCAAAAAAATCTCTGAGTGTCAAAGACCTTGTTGTACTCTCAGGTGGGCAGACTTAATTATTTTATAGTTTGGAATCAGTATCTAGAATGAACATATTTTTTTAGTGCGTCTATGACATCGTAGCTTCTATGAATACTTGTGCAGGTGCACATACGATTGGAATTGGTCACTGTAATTTTTTCAGCAACAGACTTTACAACTTCACTGCAAATGGAGGCATGGACCCTTCCCTGAATGCCTCCTATGCACAACAGTTGAAGACCCAATGCACTAATCTGACAGACAATGTAACATTCGTACCAATGGATCCCACCACCCCTGGCACCTTTGATAGCAGTTACTTTACTAATCTCAAACAACAGAAAGGCCTCTTCCAGTCTGATGCAACACTTCTTACAAATCCCATTTCCCGAACTTATATTGATAAGCAGTTGAATCAAGCTAGCTTCTTCGAAAACTTCATGAATTCTATGCAACTATTGTCAGAAATAGAAGTGAAGACAGGGATCGCCGGCCAGATCAGAAAAAAATGTGCATCAATAAATTGAATTCGTCACAGAAATGTCAAATTCCGTAGTGCTACTTCCGTCTTTTCCCCAGTCGCCATGTAACAAATAAAAACACAATTTCCTCCTACGAGAGGTTAAAATTTTTAATGCTTTGTTTCAAGAATGTTTAAGAAAATAAAACTCTGTTTTCCAGTCCAATGTATTTTACATTGATCATGAAATATGTTGGGATCTATGTCCAGCGTAGTAGCAGCCTCTTGATGTCTTTATTAAGATTAAAATATATAAATAAACAGTTTTGCCTATGTATTTTCAAATATTATATCATAATATGTATTCTTTCCTTTATTATGTATATTGCATTCTGCAATTCTTTAATATTCGAATGTCTTTTTTATTATGATCTCTTTAAATAATTATTTTTATTTTTTAAATGTTCAAGAAAATAAAATATTATTTTCCAATCCAATAAGTTTTATATTGATTACAAAATATATTGGGATCTATATTCAATGTACTGGTAGGTTGTGAGTTGTCCATTTGTATTTATTATAATTAAAATATATAAATAAGGATTTTTTTTACTTGCCTATATCCAAATATTATATCATAATAAACTTTTTTTTAAAAAAAAGAATATATTATATTCTATTAATCTTTAACCAAATTCACCTTAATATTTTTTATATTATAATCTTTATTTAATATTTAATGTTATATTTAAATGTTTGTCCAACCTCACATTAAATCACTTACATTGATCATTCATACCTAAAATTTTAGATGTTAATATATATATTATACCTATGTACCATATCATTATTCCTTTTCCTTATTCATCCATACCATCAACCTTCTTGCATTTTGAGGTCAAAACTACAATCGCATAATTTTTTGTTTTGACATTACAACTGTATTTGTACATTAAAAATATAAGATTTTATAGATAACAATTATGTATGTATGTATGTATGTATGTATGTATGTATGGATGGATGTATACATGCATGCATGCATGCGTGTGTGTGTGTGTGTCTATATATGTGTGTGTGTGTGTGTGTGTGTGTGTGTGTGTGTGTGTGTGTGTGTGTATAAAATCATAACAATTATATTTTACTTAAGTATTGTGAATATTATCATTAAGTTTTTTCTATATTTTGCATAAAATTATAATTTGATTAAACAAATAGCCACAGTGACAAGAAGTGAATGATATGCAAGTTACACCAAGTACCTTATCTTAGATAGGTGATATAAGAGTACTGATAAACATATATTACATTCCAAGATCACATGGCTAATAAATTAAGGAGTGCATATGAAAAATAAAAATCTGAATATGTAATCATGCATATTTTCCTTTTGACCTTGTTTAATATTTTGAATGATCATCTATATGGATTTAGGTATTTTATTGGTAATGTATATATCTAATAATGTTTCTTATAAACATTAAAATGAAATTATGAACCCATTAGATAAATTAAAGAATCAATTTAGATCTAATCAATCATTGTGTTAGGAAATAACTTCAATAAGACTGTCATGTGAGTCTCATAGTTTCCTTTAGATTAAAGCATTTTATGAAGGTGTGTTTGAGGACCCCCTTTACCACAAAAAAACTATTAACTTGAAACAATAAAGTCATGTGGAAGAGGTGTGTCAAGAATATCCTTTGGAAAAGGATGGGAAGGCACAACATTTCATGTCAGTCTCATAGTTTCCTCTAGATGAAAATATTTTGTAAAGGTGTGTTTGAGGATCCTCTTTACCACAAAATATTTATAAACTTGGAACAATCAAGTCATGTGGAAGAGGTGTGTCAAGAATATCCTTCGGAAAAGGATGGGAAGGCACAACATTATCTATTGGCTTAAGTTAAATTGAAAGATTAACACTTATATTTTCTAATTATGTATAACATTAATTATATTCATTATATCAGGTGTAGGAATGGTTACACTCTTAGTAGGTGATAAAATTAAAAAATATATTAAAAAAAATTCAATTGGCACAATCTGCTCAAAATTTCATGAACACATTTAAAAAAAAATTATGAAATAATTAATTAAATATATTTAAATAAATATAGACTAAAAATTAAATTTTACATGTAAAATTGAAAAGTCAAAATAAATTGAAAAGTTACTTAGAGTTAATTAACTCTGTAATTTTTAGAAACTTTTACATCCAAGATCAAATGAGCCTAAAAATCTCCACTTATCTTATACTAATAAAAAAACATAATAATGGACAAATTTAAACTCATTTTCATATCTAATTATAAATATATATAATTTATATAAGTTTATAATTACTAAAAAATAATAAAATGCAATTTTAGGCTTTTATATGGTCACTTATGGCCTTAGAAACATGTGTAAATTGACCCTAATCATATAATGTTGGTTATGATTTTATTATCCTATTTGAGATATTTATTTTAGATATAAAGAGAGAAAAAAAAGTTTTTTGATCAAAATTTATGGCCTCTACAAAATAGGTGTCGATATCATTATTCTTTGATTGAAAATAACTTAGCTCCTCTATGTTTCACTGATTATACTCCTACCATTTATTATTGTCAATATTATTCAACTCCTATTTTAAAATTGAGGTGTTGTCTTCCTATTGTGGTATCCCCCATTATACCAATTCCCTATTATGGTTTCTTTGTCTTTTTTTGCACTATTTTCTTATACAAAACCTACACTATCTTGTCTTTATTTTTCCTTGGTACTTATTTCTTCCTATCCAATTTTCCCTTTTATTCTGCTTCTTCATGTTCTCTATGAAATTTATATAAATGTAAAACATAAATATTTTATAGATGACAATAATATTATGAAAAAAAAATTATATATTATCAAAACAATATTTGCACCTAAATATTATGGATATTATCATTAAGTTTTTTTCCTTGTTTTACATAAAATGATAATTCGATTAAAATATATAAATAAATAGTGTTGCCTATCTATTTTCAAATATTACATCAGAATATGTATCCTTCCCTTTATTGTGTATATTACGTTCTATGACTTTTTAAAAGAATTCATTCTAATGTCTTTTTATTATGATATTCTACAAAACATAATACTTTATTTAAATGTTTGAGAGAATAAAATTCTATTTTTCAATTTAATGTGTTTTAGGTTGATTATAAAGTATATTGATATTTATGTCTAGCATTGTAGTAGGCTCTTGAGTTGTTAACTCATATTTATTAAGATTAATATATATAAATAAGTGATTTTTATTACCTACATTCAAATATTATCTTTTAATATATATTCATTATTTAATTGAGTATATTATATTCTATGATTCTTTAACATAAATTATCCTATTGATCCTTTTTTATTATGATCTCTTCAAAAATTCAACACTTTGTTTAAATGTTTGAGAAAATAAAACTCTATTGTCCAACCCAATGTAGTTTATGGTCATTAGGAAATATATCAAGATCTATGTCTAACATAGTAGTAGGCTCTTGAGCTGTAAATTCATCTTTATTTAGAATAAAATATATAAATAAGTAGTTTTTCCTACCTACATTCAAATATAATATCATAATATATATTTTTTCTTTTTTTGAGTATATTGTGTTCTATGATTCTTTGACCGAATTCACCTTAATGTCTCTTTTAGTTTGATCTTGTAGACACTAGAAAACTACATACAACAGATCTAGATGTCAAAGTACCTTAGGACCACCTAACCCTTCTTAACCCACTGACCAACCCATTGGACCTTGGGTCTAGTTAGTTACTTAGCTAACTAAAATGGCTAACTCACTAACTTAATCATTACCCAATGCTTTTTAACTTGCCTTGATCAATTACCTCTAGACACTTGATCATCAATGATCAACTTGACCACCAATAGTTATGTTGACCATTGATAGTCCATTCTTCCTCATTCTAACACAAATACTATCTATGTGAAATTTAACATGGTCTAATTTAATATGTCTATATTACTCGGTGCTAACAAACTATGAAGCATCAAAATCAACAATCCAACCTCCTAGGGAACCGTCTAATTTGCATCTCTCTTTTCCTATAAAATGAGGGGAGTAGGGGGTGAAAGGATCCATCATCACATGCATTCTAACACACAGGTTTTCAAGCTTTCTAGCTAATCTTCCTTCCAATAATTTATCAACTGCAACAAAGATCTAAACCTCTACCAAAATTTCTCTTGAGGTGAAGTACCTTTACTCTGCCAAAATTGCTTCAGCCATCAACCATCATCCATTTAGCAAGGAAAAAGTACATTTTTTATTTTAGCTTTGTTCACTTAGTTTCTAACTTCTAGGCCTAAATTGAACCTCCTACACCTATCTTATAACTTCCTTGACCCTAACATGAACCTTAAAAAACCCTTACATAATCATTAACCCATTATACAACTCTTTTTTTAGTACCTTTAAAATCCATAGGCAACTTCCAATCGTTATCATAACCATCGATGATCATCTCCAACCATTGACGATTACCTAATTGCTGACAGTCAACATAACTACCAACAGTCACCCTAAACATCGATGGTCATTATGGTAAAAATTAATAGCAATTTATTTCTAACCCCTTACCCCTAACCAAATCCAAATTTATTTGTCCTTGCCTATTCAAAGGGCCTTGCTCAATTTTTTGAACCTAAACTGATCTATTTTAGCACTAGTATTGACCTAAAATTGCTATATTTAGTTATTTTCTCTAAAAAACACTCACTTCTTCTTGTATTTCTTTTTAAATCCTTTCTATTATTTGATTCAATTATTTTAATTGTATCTCTTTCAACTTAATTGTTATCAAAGATTAGATTCATAGCCTCCCAACAAGCTTGTGCATCTTGGATCTAGCTCACACTAGGTAGTTTACCTTACATCTTTCTAACAACCCCTTTATTAGTGATTTTTGTTTCTACAGGTCATCCTTCCAAGATTAAAAAAGATCTATCTACACTCATTTGGATCACGCATGCATAAAAACTAAGTTATTCTACCACACCCTTATTACTAGTTTCTTACCTTCTTCCTTAATTAACAAATGAGAAAAAAATAAGAGAAACATTTTGGCACACCTGATGGGACCTAACATCATCTAGGTTCCCTTTTCTTCCTTTATTATATACTCATACAACAAAATCTGAAATTTATTTTAGGCTTAAAATAATCCTTGCATACATTGATTGCTTGCTTTTTTTTAGTTCATTTAGTAACTTAAAGGCAAAGTAATTAATCATAGTTTCACTCTTGTTCTCAGACATGTTACCAAACTACATAATCAATCAATACATCAAAAAAATTGACATAAGGTCCGAATAGGATTTCATTACCTAGTGGTACACCTTACCCTTTGGCTATCTTACTTGGAGGTCATTACCAAGAGTAAAAACCAACACTTAGCACTCTAGTTGAGTCTAAACTCTAAAATTCAATATATCTTGGCTAAGAACCCTAAACCCTTATCATTATGGTGTGTGAAGTGAGCGGGTAGGCCCCAATATCAAGCCATGTAGTAACTTTTGATATAGATTTTTGAGAGCCTTTAACACCTAAAACCAACCTTAGACTTCCTTTTTAGTACCCAATCTACAAACCAAATTTTTTCTTCACACTTTCTAAGTCATAAGCCAAAATCAATCTAAAAATAGTCCTACGTTTTAACCCCACTTTAGTTTATGTTTTGATTTCCTTGATATCTTTTTATTTTTCTTTCTTTATTTTTGAGTTGTGAGATTTTTTCTATTTATTTTCTATTCCTCACATGGTCTTTACTAGACAACAATTGAGGAATCAAACCAACCAAGAACCATCTTCCTTTTCCTCTTCCTCCATGGAGTATACTTCTGACGTTGAGAGCAATCCTCATATTTTTTCTCCTCTTACCATGCCTTGGATATTTGTCAAGGTTGATGTGTATTTCACTACTTTTCTTGATAACAACCCTATGGCCCTCCAAAACTACCTCAACAACTTATCTCACTGCACCTATATTGCTTTGGTTCTTCCTAGTTATCCACCTTATGGTATGCATCACCATATTATGATTGGTGCAACCTCTACTCAACCTATGATCACCCAAGCATCTTGTTCCACCTATAACCCATCTATACCACCACTTAAACTCAATCCAACATCCTAGCCAATAGCCGAACACCCCCTACACTAACCAACACCTCCAACATAAGGGCAAACTCATCTCTTGTTACCGATACTTTATCCACCATGGGGATATATACTACCCCTATTTCTAACATTCCCATTAGCACTACCAAACCATTAATCTCTACCCCACTTCAAACTTTGGTTCTTTCCATAACCCCTACCCTTTCACCTATTATCACAAGAGTTACCACTCAACCCCAACTAACTACCAACCCATTCATATCTCTAAATAAACCCATATAAGTCCCTCAACAAATACCCATGACATCTTACCAATATGTTCCTAATCCAAAAGGATACATAACACCTTCTACCTAACCTTTGATGCTCATTAACCCTTATGTGGAATTATCCCAACCTTCAACGACCACATACCAATATGTGGCATCTTCTCAACCTTCCATCACTTATCCATATATTGTTTCCACCCAACTTAAATAAAGCATACCACCTAATTATGGAGCTTCCCAACCGAAAACATATTTGGTCAAAATGTAAATGGACAAAATGACCAACATGGAGAAATCTATCTCTAGGGTTTATAACCTCTTGTCTTATGATCAAATCTATAATTAACCTATCCATCCATCCATCCCTATCTGATCTTATCCTCCTCAATGAGAAATACCCAAGTTTTCCAAGTTCCAATGCAAGGAAGACACCCAAAAACACTTAAGAGCATTTTACCATTCTTGTTACTTGATTACATATGATGATGCTCTCCTCCTTCACACTTTTCCCATGTCTTTATCTGGACCAGCCTTGGATTGGTATAGTGCTCTCAATAGTAACTCCATCTTTTCCTTTTCTTAACTTTCTCAAATCTTTTTAGATCATTTCTTAGTTAATATATGTAATAAGGTCTCTATCACTGACCTCTACTCCATTAGACAATTTGATGATGAATCAATTGCTGATTTTGTAGATAGATGGAGAGGTTTCATCAACCATCTCTCTTTCTCTTTACCCCAACCCATGTTGTTCAAAAATTTATCTCAGGTTTGTGCCAAACACATTTCCCCTACTCTATAGGTTTAAACATTTAGAACCTTTGATGAGGCTTTCACCATGGCATGCAAATTATAAATCAAAGCCATTAATGAGAGGAAATTGAAATTGAGGAACATAAATTTTAAATTTAATTCCAATGTTCCTCATCTAAAACCACCAATCAATCTAACCATCCCAACACCAAACCAAAGGCATCCTCAAACTCAGTTGTCCTTAAAACCACTCCACCACTAACTATCAACCAACCCAACCAAAATAACTCTTCTAACTCTTCCAACAAACAAAACCAAAATCAAAACCAAGCTTCCTAAAAAAAATACACACTGATAGGAGAGTCTTATGCTTTAATTTTGGACAAATTTCTCAAATCCAATATCATACAACTTCCTGCCATAAATCCTCCCTATTAATTTGATGTTTCTCACCCTACACCTGGTTGGTAAAATGTGAATGATTTGAGTGCTTTCCACCATGTCATTAGACATGATGTTAGTAGCTATAACACCTTCAAAACTATTATCCAAAACATTATTTATAAGGTAGAACTTGTATTTGATAATCTCAATGCACCCTTAAATCAGTCCATTAATATATTTCATAAACCTTTCCCTAATCATGCCCCTTCTACCAACTATGATGATAAAATTTGGAATCATCTCTTTCTCATGAGGTCCATATAGTGAATGTCATTATTAGTGAACCTATCATTGAGGAAACCATTACCTCATCTACCTCTTCCTCCATTCCACTCATTGATGTGGTGAACTCACCCTCTATTCCTTTGGACACCCAAATGCAAGAACCAACCACCCCTATTTCTTTACATTATCAGATGGTTGAACCTATCCACATCTCTTTTGATATAAATATTAAATGAGTCAACCATTGCTTAAACTACCTCTTCCCTCACTCTACTTATTAAAGTCGTGGAATCACCCTCCATTCCTTTGGGAACCCAAACGAAGGAAACAACCATCCACATTCCTTCAGTTGGGGCCATCACACCTTCCTCCCCATTATGGAGTCACCTACTCTCTCTTTTCAAGCCATTCCAAAAGAAGATATCACCTTGTCTACTCCTTCCATGGAGCAAACTTCCTCCCAAATCATGGTACCTCTCATCAAGAACAACGGTGAAGAAACCATTATCACACCTCAACCTATGGGCTTAATTTTCAAAACCAATGAACAAAAAACCAAACCAATTTATAAACCTTTCTCTAGATTGGTCCAAAGCCTAGAGTTCAATTCTCAACCTAATATGGAGAAATACACCTTATGGCATCATCTTGGACTCCTCTATCAAAGTAAACTTGAGCCTTAAACCTCACTTTCCTCTAACCTTAAACATGTCATCATGTCAACCCTTTCATGAGACACCTCTCCCTCCAAAACCATAGTGGAACCATCCAACCCACCTCCATATAAAATTGTCAAATCACCATATGCCTGTCTAACCAAGCCTATCAAGAATCTAGGAATACTTCCTACACCTATCCTTGCTCACCCATATCTAATTTGGACTTAATCCCATCTATTCTACCAAAGGAAACACCAACAAAACTAACGAAGAAGGTGGAACCACCTAAACACCCACCTCAAACTAGACCCATACCACCCCTTTCCCACTTGTCTCATATCTTAGGACCCCATTATTCAACCATCCTAAGAGTTCATCCTTCTACTAAAAAGGTGAACCATCCCAAAAATACCCAAGCTAAACCTTATCCTTTCATTCTACCTTTACTTACCCCCACCAAATCATCAAACTCCCCATCATTCTTAACTAACCTATCCAACTCTACCTTTCCACCTATCTCCAAACCTTCATCACCACCTCTAAAACCTCCACCTTAAAACCAACCATAGCCAATCAATACAAACCAAAATCATTCCACCACCTACAACTTTCATGGTGAAGCCTAATTCTAAGAAGGATCCCACTCCTAAAGCCAAAACACAACACCCTCAACACCTTTACTTGAACCTTATTCGACCATTATACAAAGGTTGTTGAAAAATTACTTCTTAAACCTACCAATTATCAAACCCTTTGACCCTTAAAGTCCCAAACCATCTTGTTTTAATGATAGTTTAATATTCTCATACCATAAGACATTGGGAGATGACATGAAGAACTGCAAAGCTCTCTAAGAACTTATCCATAACTTATGGGATGAGGATGATCTATTCTTAGTTGAACCTCCCTAAACCGCATTACCAACCCAACTACTGAATAAACCTATCTAACATTTACCCACTCCTCCACTCTGATTTTAAATTAAGGAAGAACTAAAGAAACCATCGATCCCAACACTTCCCCTCATCCACACTATCCATATGATTATTTGATCCTGGGCCTAACAAAAGGATAAGGTAAAATCCAAAGTGTCCATACGATGGACATACCCTTCCATCCCTCAACCTTCCAACTGAACACAATCACCCTCACCTTTACCTTCGCCATCACCAAAATCCAAAATATCCATTTTGGGTGCCTCTCCCTCCAATCCTTTTGAATATATAAAGTGAGTGGTTCTAAAATATCTTTAGAAAACACCGGTGAAGATGAGCCTTCAAAAAATAATCAATACCTCACCTCATCATTGCAACATAATGATAGATATCTTTCAATCAATATAAGTTCAACCATAAGACCCTCAACCTCTTACATCCTTTGTTATATCCCTTCAACTTTCTACCTTTATCACCTTCTAGGATTCAAAAATACCTTTTATTCATTTTGAATATCATGATCCTCCCCTCTTCATCACTACATACATAAATCAAACCCATATCAAAAGGGTGATGATTGATGGATGATATATTATTAACATTATCTCCTCTCATGCTTATGATCAACTCCAATTGCCTAAGAATATCATGTCTAAAACTATAGTAGTCCTCTACTTATTTAATGATACTATGGCCACTACCTTGGGGACAGTTGTCCTTTTCATTCGCTTGGGACCTCGCATTATTTTATAACTCTTTTACATTGTATAAGGTGATTTCCAATATAACATCTTACTTGGAAAACCTTGGATCTACTCCATGAGTTGTGTCCCATCTACCTTACATCGATGTGTCAATTGAAATCATGAGGTTCAAGTCATTACCATAAAATTTGACCCTAGTCCTTTCTCATCTTGCAACATCACATATCAATCCAATGATATCCTTATTCCTTCATCATCCACCTCACAACCAACCAATAAGAACTCTACCCCTATTATTGATGGATATTTAACTATATCCTCTATCCCTTCTTCTTATATCCCTGTAGAGGACCCATTGGAACCCATGTTCTAATATCTCTCATTGGGGGAGTATCATCTTTATCTTTGGATGTTTTCTCTACTCCTCAAGAGTATGGTAAACTTGACTGTGATCCTAGTTATGACCCCAATATTATAACCATCATTCTTTTTGCTCTTCCAAACCATCAAACCAATTTAATCTATGGGGAACCTGATCATCCACTTATTTCTTCCACCACTACCTCTTTCACTTGACTATTTACCTTTGACTTCTCCTATTTCAAAAAAATTACATTTACCAAATTATACCTTTACAAGTCTACCTAGAATAGATTTGGCCTAGGTTAGTATGAACATAGACCCCATGTGCTACCTTTGATCAAAACCCAAAAACCTCATGAGCTATCTGGCCTTGAGATTATACCACCAGAATAACCCACTGATTCACCAAAACCCAATGGCAACATTGAGGAAATCATCGCATCCTCACCAACCTAGTATCTTTTGAAGTTTGAGGATTTATAAATCATTCAACCTATGTTTTTTTTAGTCAATATTATTAGTTTATGCCTCCTCACATATCAAAAAGGAGGTCAAACTAAAACTCTTCCTCACATTCATCTTGAAATGGTAGAAAATGATTCTCCTACCATCAATACCATCCAACATCAAGATGATGATTCCATTCTTCCCTACCATAGTGTGAGGTATTATTCTATCCAAAAATCTCTTCCTCCTAAGAGATAAACCATGTTGAAAAAATGCACTATTGATGTCAACTTGGGTATGTAGGATAACCCTCACATTGTAAGGATTGGTTAATCCTTAGATTAAATAAAGCAATAAGATTACACTTTTTTTAGCCAAAATCATATAATTTGTTTGTTTCTATCATGATATGGCTATAATTAACCCTTCCATATCGCTCCATAATATCATCACCCATCTTGATGCTAATTTTGTCAAGAAAAAGTTTCATAGGATGCACCCTCACATCACCTTTCTCGTCAAAGAAGAGCTTCAACATCTCTTGTCTATCGATTTCATCCAACCCATTGACTATCCACAATGGATTTATAATATCATTCCCATCACCAAACCTATAAGGGGACTTCTCCTCTATATTAAATTTCATGACCTTATCCTCACTTGTCCAAAGGATGACTTCATTTTCCCTAACATTGACCAGCTTATTGATCTTACAGCTAGGCACGAGATGTTATCTGTCATGGATGTTTTCTTAAGATATATTAAAATATTGATTGCCCCCAAAAATCAACATAAGATGTCTTTCATCACTCCTTGGGGAGATTTTTCCTATAGGTTCATGCCATTTGGTTTAAAGAACACTAGAGCAAATTACCAACGTGTGATGACCTACATTTTCCATGGCCTCATCCATAAAATCATAGAGGACTATGTATATGATCTCCTTGGGAAATATAACTATCATAAGGACCATAAATATATTATCAAAATCATCTTAGAGTGCCTAATCCATTTCCATGTTAGACCCAACCCCAAGAAATGTATTTTTGGTTCCTTTCTGGAAGGCTTCTTAGCTTTATCATCTCTCCTCAAAGAATCAAAGTAGATCCTACCAAAGTCAGAGAAATTTTGGAGATGCCACCCCAAACCCACCTTAAAAAACTCTACAACCTATAGGGGAAGTTCCTGTAAATTTGTCACTTCATATCTCAGTTATCAGATAAATGTCAACCCTTTCACCATCTTCTCATGAAAGATACATATTTTAAGTGGACTAAATACTACCAATAATCCTTTGATTCACTCAAAGAGTACATATTTTATCCACCTATTCTTACCCCTCCTAAAGAGGACCAACCCTTCTACCTTTATATTTATACCACTGACTATTCCTTAGGGGCAATGCTCAATCACTATGATGAACAAAGCAATGAGAAATTTATCTACTACATAAGTCAAAAACTTATAGAGTATGAGACTCGATACCCCCATTATAAAATGATTTGTCTCACCTTAGTATTTTTGCCTTCCTAAATTTTTCATTACCTTCTCAATAAAAAATATTTAATCATCACTAACACTAATCCACTCAAGTACATGTACTCTAAACCATACCAAAACTAGCATATGTCTAAGTGGCTTATGCTCGTGGCTAAGTTTGACCTTGAGTCCCTATAGAAAAATTTAATTAAAGGGAAATTATTTTTTGATCAATTGGTTGAAGCTTCTCTACCAGATAACTAATTACTTCCTCTTGAATTTCTAGATAATTCCATCATGACTCTTTCTCAAGAGGACAACACCTATCAAATGACCATGTTATTTGATGGATCAAAATATTAGTGTAGTGGTGGTGTTAGATTTATTCTCATTACTGTCAATGGTGAACCTATTCCCATTTATTTCAAACATGATTTTGAGTGCACCAATAATTTGGTTGAGTATGAAGCCCTAGTAATAGGTTTCTAAACCACTCCAACCTTGGGAGTTAAGATGATCAGTAGCTTTGGTGATTCCCAACTTTTGGTCAACTAGGTCAATAGATCCTACAAATTTAAGAATGATGTCTTCCAAAATTAAAAATAACTAGTAGATGTACTCTTAGCATCATTTGATTATTACTTTATCTAATATGTTCCATGATCTACCAACACGTCCATAGATATAATGGCTTCCCTTACTTCCCAAATCCCATCCACACCTACTGATTCTAAACTCTTTGTTACCATCCACCACTTTATCACACCCTCTTATATCCATTTTGACCTTCATACCTTTTATAGTGTGGAAACATCTCCATCAGATATATGGTACAAGAAAACCTTCAATTACCTCAACCTTAGCATCATTCCTCCTAACCTCTTTAAGAATGCTTAAAAAGTTTTTGTTGAAAGTACCTACCATTATACCATACTAGAGGGAAACATTTACAAGCATGGTTATGATGACCTCCTTCTCCATTGTCTACATAGTCATGAAGCTTCTCATGCTATCAAGTAAATGCATGAATAAATAAGTGTGGGATATTTTAATGATTTAGATATGACTAAATTTATCCTTCACCTTGGTTATTATTTCCCCACCCTCAACTATGACTCTAATGATTATGTAAAGAAATGTGTTAAATGTCAACAACATGCCAATTTACATCATGCACTAACCCATGGATAGGTATAAGCCTCTAGTAAAATCCTCAACAAAATATTAACCAAAGTAGTTAGTGTTTTAGGGTAGGATTAACACTTACACATCCCTTTCTCTTTATTTTCCTATTGCACTAGCATTCAAACCTCTATAGGTATTACCCCTCTCTCTTGTATTCGAAGTAGAGGTAGTTTTACGTCTCAAAGGCCAATCCCTCTCTATTCTTATCCTTGAAAGACATCATTAGAGAGACTATCATCAAGAATTTATAGAAAAACTTGAGTTACTTGACAAGCATTGCCTAACATTACTTAACCATCTTCATGTCTACTAAGAGTGAATCAAGTGCACCTATAAAAATCACCTAAAAGAATGATAACTAAATATCAAATACCTCATCCTAAATGAAAATCAACATGTAACCAATATGTAGAAAAGCAAAAGAGGCAAGTTCACTTTCAATTGGCTTGTACCCTACATCATAACCCACAAGTATGGATTAGGATCTTATCATTTGTCCTCTCGTGAAGGAAAAATAGAATTAGAGCCTCTCAATGCTTCACATATATGTCCTTTATTTTGTTTTAAAAAGATCAAGTTTACCTTCTTGTCTAGCTTAATCTACTCCCTTGATTTATGAGATTTTCACCTTCACTTACTTATCACTATCCCTTTGAATAAAACTAATTATAACATAGAAGCATGTGATTAACCATCACAGTTATAGCCTAATCATAAATATGTGTACCATGGCTCTACCCATATCATGGTTCTCGTGGATAATTTTAGTCTCTAATGAATATGGAATCCCATGGTCATTATCTCTCAAGACCACCCCTTTCACTTATGATTAACCTTTTATGCTAAAGTTTTTCCCTTATAAAGGTAAACCTCTAAGCCTATATATACTTGTCCATATCTACACCTAGCATCAAAATAATTTGGCACACCAAAATATAAATTTGGTCATATATCTCTAGCATTGCATAGTGATCCCTTGAAGGACAACTACCAATATAAAAAAACCAAAACTTAGACCACTCCCTTGAAGGATGCCTAAGTGAAATTTTTGAAAATTAATCATTTGAATCTTCTCACATCGATCAACTTCACAAACCTATGAAAACAAGGCAATAATAGACCCTATATCAAAATTAGCACAAGCTATCCAAATAAAGCTACAATCAAATTTCATATCTAGCATTAGTAGACTTATCACATCAATCATTCTAAACCTTGCATGAAGACATATACTTGTTTAATAAGGTTTCTAGGTCACCTATAGAAGGGAAAAAGTAACCCACATAAGGTTACCTTACCTATCACCCATTTACCATTCACCTACCACCTATCTCCCCTTTATACCATCTAAAAATTAAGGGATTATGATCTTACTTGACACAACATGATCAAGACACGTTTTTATCAACTAAATCATGCTAATGTGAAGCATTTGAAAGGCCTATGTTCCATAAGCCAATATAAATTTAGTTTTTTTTGTCCTTACCAATGAAAAGGCATCATGATTTTTCTTTATCATTGGTTCATGTAGACATATGTCTCATGATTCTTATCTCTTTTCCAACATCTAGTTTATTATCTAACTTAATTTATGTGCTTCCATTAAGATCATAACCACAATCAAAACATTACATCCATAATCATAAATTTCATGGCATGTCCATGAATTTCAACTATGAACATCAAATCACAATAATCAAAGGCATCATCAAAACCATAATCATAATCAAACCACATAAATAACCATAATCAAGCCATCTATAATCATAAACATCATATCCATGAATAAAATAAAACATCATCAGGATCACATATAAACACTCACCATAAGCATCATCTAGCAAAATCATCACATGCCTAAGCTAATGAGTACACATCTCATAGGCATAAAACATAAAAACATTTAACCATGAACCATAAAACACATCTATTTTTCATCATGAGCATCATAAACATCATATACATCATGTCATAAAAATAAATAATACATGTAATAATTTATATTTATATATATATATATATATATATATATATATATATATATATATATATATATATATATATATCTCAAAATATGTATATCTTGTTACATCAGCATGTGGATCAGTATCAAAATCATGTAAATCTATATCTATACATCATATCATATCATGCCCCTAGTGGACCACTACCACTAGCCCCACCTGCTCCACCATTTCCATCTAGTGACGGTCCTCCTAGGATGCCTTCCTGTCTACCCATTGAAGCCACCTACTGCCCTAGAGTCACCATTAATACCCCACCTAATAAGTTGGCTCTGTACTCACCCCATAAGGGCTACTTATAAAATTTTGTCATAACTATGGCATTGTAATACCTCAACTCCTCCACTATGGCTAATTACCATGCTATAAGATTGGTACCTAGTTGTACTACTAGTGTTGTTGATACTCCTCCCCTCTATCTCAAGGTGTCCCTCTCCTAGGTCACCAAGCCTAGAGAGGTCCTAGGCTAATCCCTCTCACATATCATGGTGTCAACCTAGCCCTATAATGTCATAATTTGGCCCTATAATATGGCCACCTACCGCTATAATATTGTAATCTATGCTTGTTCAATAACCAATGTTGTTCTTGCATGTCTATTAGGGCCACCTCATTGTAATTGTACCTATGGACCCCCACCAAATAGATCCACATTTATGGCCTCCCAACCCCTATCATACCACCCAAAATTTATAATTACATAAAGGGCTTGATACCATACTACATATTCATTGACAAAACTAGCATCATCAACCCCTGCTCTAATGGTTATCTCCTTACAATCTATGACCACCTCTTCTAGCTATGGCTCAAGAAGCAAAAACTCAACATCCTCGCTCTTGTAATTTAAAAATAGACTTAGAATCCATTGTAATAGGTTGAACTACCTCTAAAATCTATCAAATAGGATGAGCTCGATCTCACCCTCTCTCCTCTCATATATCCATCTCTAGTTCTACATTGATAATATATGATAGCTATAGAGGGTCCACCAAAGAAATCAAAAATATGGCCTCTAAACCACATCCCCCACAACCAAGCCATCCAATACATCCATAATCTATTTGATATCCCTCGTACCTCTTGTAGCTTCTATGACTGCATAGTCACCCCTCCACTACATGAAGCCTATTCTAGAATATATTCAGGTGTTTCTCTCCCAAGGTAACCCCATCAGTCAAAGAATCCTAACATGCTAATATGCCTAATAATGGAGCACAAATACCATATATTTGATGAGCTTAGAATCCCCATAGATCCTGTATATCTAAACTAGCAAAATATTTGCCCACCCAAACACTATCCTACTAAGCAACATCTCTAATACTCCCAAAAATTGATAAGGAAATTTCCCACTACTCAAATTAGGCAATGCAAAACAAGAGACTACCATCATGATCATCATCATAAATCACCTATAATATCAAACCCTTTGGTATAATGGCCTACAGTTGAAGCCACCAGCATGCCAATTGGCAAGGTCCTGATCCTCACCATATAGAAACTCCATATGTTGATCCCTCTCCTCACTCTCTATATTATATATCACTTCCCCATGAATGGGTAGTGGTGTAATCTTATGAAAATCCTCTAGTAGGATGGTCATCTCTCTTGTTGGTAAGAAAAATGTGTTTGTGTCTAGACCCCATAGCTCAATGAAGGCCATGATCATCTCTACATCTCATTGCACATGCTAATAATGTCTCATAGCTCTGAGGCTGACTTCTTCCATATGTGTCCAATCATCCCCATTCATCCCTCTATGGCTCTCTATAAATATTAAAGGAACCCAATTCCTTATCTAGATCTAATCTTTTGCCTAAAAAATTCAAAAGTAGCACACACACTTAGTTTTCATTACCATTACTCATGTTCATTCAGTTCATTCGTTTAACCTCTTTATCAACCTAAACCTACCTACATCAACTTGTTCCAAATATTACCATTATAATTCTATAACATTTTAAACTTAACTCTAACCTTAACTCTTTTATTAAAAAAAACTACCCTAACCCACAAACATTTTAACAAATCACTCCTACTTGACACCTACCGTACTTGACACTACACCTACTTTACAAACTAACTCAAAAATATTACAACACACCACTCCTACTTGACACCTACCCTATACTAACCAACCCTTAACATTTTTAAATGCTAAAACATTTTAAAAACCCACCCATTTCATTTATTCTTTATTAAGCACTTGATCATTCTCTTGATCACCAATGGTTAAATGACCATTTGGCCTTGGTAGTCCACTATTGATGGTTATGTCTAACCATAGATGGTTAGGCACGATCATCAATGATAATTATGTGTGACCACCAATGGAAAAAACACCCAACCATACATACCTAGAAAATACTAAAAATAACAACTTTCAAAAAATAAGCACCCTAATTCTACCCTCTACTCTACCCCCAACCCAATTACTCCCTTAATTTCAAGTTTAACCTACTAATATTACCAATCAAACCAAGACCTATAATTAGGGAAAACCCCTAAAAAACCCTATCAAAACAAATACAAAATAACCAAATTTATAATTCAACTGACCTAATCAACTAATCTAACAATTTAAGACACCACGTACCTCATTTCTTGACCACTATCGAGGATGAATCTCCTATCTCACTACCCTATCACATCCTCATGCACCCTACATCATTGATCCAATATTCAGTTCCACTCAATATTCTATTCAATCCAACCTCTAATAAATAATCACATAGTTAGCATCTTGACCCCACCTCATCAGTAATGTTGCTCATAAAATGCCAACTCACCAATGCATAGAAGTCATGGAAAGTTAAATATCAAAAAGTGAAAATGAATTTTCATTTTTTACTTTTTATTTTTCATAGTTTTATGGTTTCCCCATGACCATCAATGGTCATTATTACCATTGATGGTTGAGTTTTATAACCTTGACCATCAATTATTAGGAACCCCACCTCTCAAATATTTTCAAATTTTCATGCACCAAAACCTTAGTACTTTATTTTTGGAGATTAAATTTCTCCACCAAACCAAAACCAAACCTTCAAATAATACCCTCTTTTACCAACTAACCACCCAAAAACATCCACCTCAACATTGCTAATTTTTGGCCCAAAATATCACATAATTTATGATGACCTTACTTTAGTCCTTTTTGACTATACCAACCAACCTTTCCATGTTGAACATTTGAACACCACCTCATTCACACCACACCATTTTTTATTTTTGAAGGAGCAATTCCTACCTTAGATACCTATGGAAACACCAACCTTTTCTAACAAACTTGATAGGGATGGCCTGATCATCTATGCCTAACACTATGGCCTGATTACCCCATCACCAGTCTATTTAGAAATGACCTTATTTTACCAACATTGGTAACTTTAGTCTTTGCATGATCTTGGATATCACACTTAGTCATAATTTTCATGAATATTTGTGCT
>JARHVA010007276.1:160000-175000 GCA_037957365.1 Torreya grandis | reverse complement strand
TTTGTATTCCATAGTAAGTATTAAATTGTGAAATCCACATAATTTCAATGCCCTCTAGAATTCTCTCTATATACAAACTCATCAACTCAATTTTTAATAAAACACAAACTAATGTGATGCAACATTTTAACATTATTACTTTTCAAAATCACTATTGTCGAGAATACATTTTCACATGCATAAATTCAAATTTATTATAATATTATTGAAGTGTTCAATTAGTGATCTTGATAAAAGGTTTGTCTTGGACCCTTGGGAACCCATTAAATGATTCCAAGATGACTAAAAAATTATAAAATTATTCTTTATTTATCTAAAATAGAGATCAAATGTAAATGTGTTTATTTTTACTTCATGCATTAAGTCATGCACATTGATCATTCATACCTAAAATTATAAATGTCAATTCATCTTTATTAATTGGTTTTTCCTACCTACATCCAAATATCATAGCATACTATGTATTATTTACTTTGTTGAGTATATTATGTTTTATGATTGTTTAACTAAATTCAATAAAAAGTCTCTTTTTGTTATAAATATCAGGATTTTATGGGTCCCCTTCACAAAATATTTCATAAAACAAAATTATCTTAGATTAATATTTTAACCATCAAAGTATCTAGACAACCTATTTCAAAACAAACAAACATAGTGAAAGTATTAAAATTTTTGTAGCTTCTAATAAACAAAATTTAATCTATTAGAAATCCTGAAATTACTAATTCTCATCCTTCTTTTTTCTAAAATGAATATTAAAAATCTTGAGAGTAGGGATAGGAATGAAACAACCTTTTTTACTACTTATTAAAAACTTCAATTCTTATTGATTACCCAATGTATTTGAATCTAAATACAACAAACAACTTCCATGCTCAGGTTTACCACTATACACTTTATTATTTCTAACCAAATCCACAACACTTTTGCCACTAGTTCTAACTAACTTAGATTTATGATGTGGAAACACAAATGGTAGTACACTTTTCAAATTATTTTCAATTATAAGCTTTGAAACTACTCTTGAATGAAAAACATGACCACTTTCTACAAATATTGTAAGGTGTTCCTCACTTGCCTCCTTCCTCCATGAAGAATCCATTTTTTGCTTGTATTTTTGATAAGAAGCAGAAAGATGACCAATTTGAAAAACAAATTAATATCTAAAGGAAATCCCCTCAAAATTAATGGTTTGAGACAAACACCATTTATTTCACTTTTAACTCAATCCTTTGAGGAATATCTTGAGTAATGTTTAAATACATAAAAACCCTAGAAAAAGTTATCTATAAATAATTCAATGAAGAAGAATAAATTTCCAACAAATCACCTGGAACACCTAAAATAATAGAAAGACTAGATTCAAACTAGAATTGGAGTGAAAGATATGGTAGCCTCACCTAGATGGGTTAAATAAAAATATTATATGTTAGAGGTTTCAAATTAGGAGACCAAAGTTTCTTTAGTTGAAGGTGATTACCATAATTCCAAGATTTAGCTTGAAAAATCTTATTATAATCAATCAAATTATCAAAACCATGATTAAAAAAACTTTAACACAGGGATACATTTTCATATTTCCTTCTTACATAGACTACCAATATTTTAAAAGCCACTAATGAATAATAGTAAGAGAAGGAAAAAACCTATCAAAGTGGTAGATCAATACCCTCTCAGCATACCAACCTTCTCCTTCTAGAATCTCCTCCAAACCTTTATCTTCAAAATTTACAACTAAAGGTTATTTTACCACACTTAATACCCTAGACTTATCCAAATGGGAGATCACAAAACCCAAATATGCCCTAGCCATTTGTCTTTCTAATTTCACCAGGGTATAAGGTTGCCTTGCAGTGCCCCATTCTCTCCTTCCAATCTCCTAATTTAGTTGATGCTTTTCTTTCTTGAAGCATATCATGCACCCTCCTCTCTCCCTCCACCAATTTAACCATATTTTTCCCTTGTTGCACCATAGCTCTCAGCGTCTACTCATTAAGACCTATGAAATCTCTCCTTAATCATAGAATCATACGATATAGACATCATGTCAACAAATTCACTCCTTTAAATTTAGTAAAATGTCTCTTTTATTATGATCTATTTAAACATTTAATGCTTTGTTTAAATGTTTGATAAAATAAAACTCTATTATCCAGTCCAATGCATTTTATGTTGATCAGTAAATATATTGGGATATATTTCCATCATAGTAGTAGGATCTCAAGTTTTCAATTCATATTTACTAACTCTAAAATATCTAGGAAGTGGTTTTGCCTACCTACATCCAAACATTATATCATTATATATTATTTCTCTTATTCATCTTATTGAATTCTAGGATTTTTTAATAGAATTCACCGTAATGTCTCTTTTATTATGATCTATTAAAAATTGATGGATATATTTATCAAATTAGTGTTAAAATAGTATACTTAGTTTTCAAATATACTATAAAATATGTTTTGGACACCTTGGGTTTATTATTTTGCATCCAATTTGTACATTGAGGCATTGGAGACAACACACTAGATGTTTGAAATTTTAAAGGAAATTTTCTAAAGAATAACTCATGATTTTATTAATTTTCGGTTTTAAAGTACCTATCTCAAGGTACATTTGTGAATAATGCAAAAAAATAGATGTAGAGAGATCTTGAACTCTAAGAGAAAATGCCTTATTTTTGGTTTTAGTATAAGGTTTTGTTCATATATGAAAATGAACCTTTTAATTTAACCACTAATTAGACATATAATTTTCAAAAAAAATTATGATATATATATTTGTATTATAAATTATGAAATCATGTTCAATTTCAATATTTTTATATCTAATAATTATTTGTTTTAGCATCTTAAAGCCCTTGTTGACTATTTTCTAGGTAGAGTGATTTATTCAACAACATAGAGATCAATTTTGTATGTCACAGACAATACAATTTGTTGGTGTTATTTTATACACCATGGATTTTGTGAATTTTTTGAGGAGAAATGTAAACTTGAGCACTCAAATGTTGAAGCCCACTTGGTGGAGACTAACATATATTTTGCACCCGGTAACATGCAGCATGCAAGGTGCTTATGAACCCCCACATCTTAAAAAATAAATCATGTGGATGTAGGTAGACTTGGTGTATAATAAGTATTTAATTGAATGATTACCTAAAAAATTCAAAATGGGTGTGAAGGTTCTGTAGATGTATCGGTGTCCAAATGCAATTGTGAGTGGTGGAGGTCAACATGCTGATTGCACATTGTGAAAAGTACAAAAGCCATGGCATAGTTCCAAATAGGTATGGGGCATGAGGAAGAAGGCGTAAATGGGTGGAACAAACCATGGATAAAATGTAAAAGGACAAAGTGGTAGAACAAGGAGCATGACATGCATTTTACACCAACTATGTGAAAAGTTCTATACCATCCTTGGATCTTATGGGCTGTAAATAAATGGATATGAGTGCTGGAAAGTAGAGTCTATCAGTCATTTTTCATCAAAACTAAGTGTAAAGTGAAATATGAATTTCAATTTCCACATTTTATAGCATAATCAAGGGATATGTGAGTGGGAAAAGCACAGTGCAAGTTACACCATGCAAATTGAACCGTGAAAATATGCATAGAATGGCCAGGATTCCCCTAAAAGGTGAAAAGTGAAAATAATGAATTTATGAATTAAAAATGAAATATAAAGGAAAACTAAAAAAATTATAAAATGGAAAATGTGAATATTTAAGATTTCAAAAGGGAAAATTCGCAAAAAGTATAGGTATAAACTATGAAAATACAAGTTGGAGCCAAAAAGTAAAATTTTGAAAATAACCTAAGATATCATATTTTCATTTGATTTATGTGTCCAAGATTTTCCATAGAAGGATATTTCAATTTTTAAATTCCAAGGTGGTCCATTCCAAACAAGATCACCCAAATAGCCATGGATCCAGAATATTCCCATGAGATCATTGCAAGATCAGGTTGTTTCATGGCATGTATAAGAGGAAGGGAAGTTATCTAGGGAGTTCTAGTTGTGTTAATGAGTGGTCAAAGGGAACCTTTAGGTAGTTACATAAAATTAAAATGGTATAATTAGCCTTCCACCATGAATATTCTCTTTCTAGCTTATATGAAATGCATCTCTAACCAAGAAATTAATAAGTTTGTTGCAAATATCTATCATTTTTTGTAGAGGTAGTTAGAGGAAACTTTTTCCTTAAGAATACATGGAGTTTCTAGGAGTGGTAAAGGGTTTTTTAAAATCTAGGATCATCTTGGTATAACTTGGAGGGTTGTTTTGTATTTTTGACTATCAACTTATCCTACACTATCCTACCTTGAATATAACACACCCATTACATATATGAAGTGTTATTTGACTACAAATGCATAAACATTGTATATTCAGTATGTGTCTACATTTTATGCCTTAAAGCTTATCATTAAAATATATTATTCATCCCATATGTTTTTGAATATTATTTTAGGATGAAGGTTTTAATCACATTCATATATATCTTTAGTAGCTTGTGTCTAGCCTAGAACTTTTTCTCATTCCATGTGACAACCCTTCCTAGGTGGAGTGAACAAGTTTGGTTATGTTCTAGTCAAATCTATGTCTCTTTATGCCATTAATCCACATGGAGATTGAATTGAAAAATATCTTTATATGAATAAGATACCCCATAGATACTCTCACCTTGGTTCAAGTAGAGCCAAAAGTAATAGGAAGCTAACCATGCCCTTTGTAGGTGCCTCTCTTTCATTTTCTCTAGTCTAGTCCATTATTGATGCTAAACCCTCCCTCAGATATAGTGACATTCTATCAGGGTTCTCATCATTTTTTTGTCATTTCCTTTAAATGTGAAAGGCCAATTTAGAGAGGTATACAGCATGGAACCAACACTGAACTAGCACCATTGTTAGGGATTGTCATAAAGAGCTATAAACATTTCACCTTGTGAATTTTTCTATTGTTACTTCATTGATTCAACTATCTTGTTTGTCAACATCATAGGACTCCACTAAGGATGTTCCAAGAAGTTTTTAAGCATGTATCACAACTGGTTCATGAAATATTATATTCTAGAATTTGGGTTCTTGTGGTGACTCCAATTTTAGCACCTAGTTTCAAGGAAGATCAATGCCTATTTTGAATATCTTCATTTCAGCTTTGAGTTTTCTTTCTTGTTTGCAAAGCTAGAAGGATTGAGATCATCCTTAAAAGGTGACTCATCTAAAAGGATTGTCTCACCCCTAAGTTTGCACCAATGAAGAGGGAGACAAGTTTAGAGGCTTTTTGAAGGGTGAATTTCATCTAATAAAGACTCTTTAGATTTCCAAAATTCTCATAATCTTGAGATTTTTTTTAACTCCCCATTATTAAGGACTATCATAGCTCTTCTATTAATCCTAAAACACATAATCCTATTTATTTTCTAGCTCCATCTCAACCAGTTAAATCCCCTCCTAGGTATGATCCACCAAGTCCACCTCATTGACCCCCTCATATCCTTTTGCCATTTGTTCTTGAACCTTCTATTGAACCAATCATGAGGTGTAAGGATCAAGAGGAGAATGCACATCCTATATTCTATGTTCCTAGATTTATACCTATCAATTTTGATGAGATGGAAGGCTATCCTAATGATTTCCCAAATTAAGTTAGGAAATGCCACCCAAAATTACATGAGAACAATGTAGTAAGTAGTGATCAACATCTAAGTGCCTCTCAAAATGTTATTAAAGATTATGAGGTTGAGTATGATAATATGTTAATTAATTTTTTTGTGAACACACTAGAAGCAGATGATTTATAATGGTTCAATTCACTTCCTCATGGAAGCATTGATCCATGGGAAGAGATGGAAAATGTTTATAAAATTTAGTACTATGTTAGGATTGATCTAAGGTTTCTCTTGGATAAATTTGAAAATATCAAGAAGAATCCTGATGAGCATGTGTAGGAATTTAACACTCAGTTCAACAAGACAATGATGAAGCTAGTAGAAAACATCAGACCCAGTGATACAACATTCTTAATAAAGTTTTGTTATTCCTTTGATTGTAAGGTTGCATACTTATTGAGGAACAAGACTCCAACTAACTTGCAGTTAGCATTCAATATGGCCATCTAAATTGTAGACAACATCTATGCTATAGAAGAACCCTTGAATAAATAGGTTGATGTGAAGTAGGTAAATATAAAAAATACATAGCCCATAAAGATAGCCAACTTTGAGGAAACTATAAAAAATTTGGCCTCTACTATCAAAGAAATGTCATACAAGTTGGCTAGAGATGAAAAAAGGGTCTTGTAAGTGTTTACCAATTACAAATGAGCTCCAAATTTGAATCAAGCACAAAGGAGACCTGCTTTCCACAAGTAGGATAATGATAGAGGGAAGAGGCATGAACATGAAGATAGAGTTGAAAGGAATTAAAACAAAGGGGAGGAAAGGAAGTGCCTAATCCTTTAAACACCAAGGTAAATGATGTAAATACTAATTTGGACGTTGATTGGTGTGATAAGAGGTTCTTTCCACACCCTCCATGTGATACTTCTCAATAAGTTGATGAATATCTATATGAACCTAAATATACATCATCTAATTATTAGATTTTTATGTTTAGTAATCAAATACCTTAGATTAAATTGACTGCCTCCACGAAATTTTTAAATGATACTATGCTTGATCAATTTTGATGTGCTATCAAAATGGAGAGTGTCCCAACCTTTGACTTTACTTATGATGTTAATTTGACACAAGCATATGAATTGCCCATCTTTAATTTTGATCTATTTATCTCTATGAAGATCAAGAAATGTCCTAGGGGAAATCCATCAGTTGAAGATAGGTAATTTTTAATTAATGTAGAAGCTGTCAAAAATAAGGAATACAACTTGAGAAATTGGCAACCAAGTGATGCTTTGAAGACACTGCCCCTACAAAAACAAAGGTAGGGAATGCAACCAAGGAAAAAAGTAAAGCCACAATTATCCTAAAATCTTCCAAAATGGCACCTATAACCCAAAATTCTAAGCCCATAGGCCCTATTGCTAGGAGTAAAAAAAATGCCTATATTGTCCAGTATCCTTAAGGGTACGAATGAGCTTAAACAAAATCCACATTTGAAGGCTTCTATTAAAAACATGAATCCATCCTAGCCTGCTACACTTTAGGCCTTTAGTGACTATATTCTAGATAAAAGTTCCATTACCCTTCCACCAAATATGCATCTTCCTCAATATAGTGTGTGTGTGATATGGCTCAAGTGTTGAGTCAAATAAAAATCACCATGTCACTAGCTGAGTTGTTAAGAACACTTGAACACAAGAAGAGGGTGTTTCAATATTTAGAATATGGTAAAAATTTAGTTAAAAATGAAGTCAGTTTACCCCAAACACCCGTATAAGAAGATGAATAGTCAAAAGAGGTTGTTGAACCTACTCTAAAGGTTTATTTGGAGACAAAATTAGTAGAGATTTAATTGAATGTGGATCCATTTTATAAGACTCTATTGATCGATGGTCTAGTTATTCATAACTATATGTTTGACTCTGACACTTCTTGTTATGTGATTCCTTGGGTGTTCTCAATGAGATTTTAGTGAAGTTCATGTTAACCTTTGGCAAATATTATGCCATAAACTCATGAGATGTTCTATTTGTTGGACAAGTCAAGGGTTTGGTGATATAGTTGGTAGTGCATCTTAGAAAATAATTGAATATAGATGTGTTAGCTATGGACTACCTACCTAAATGGGGGATGTTATTATCATGTAAATGGGTTTATAGCATGGGTGGAAGTGTGTAGATGGACCTTTCTTATGTCACCATTCCTTTGGAGGGTAAGATGATCAGACTTTATAGAGAGCCAAGGATGCTACATGTGATTGAATATCTAAAGCATGCTTTGAATCAAGTGTTTTACATAGATTTTGATCTTGTAAACTTTCTTGGGAATGTTTATATTAGCGAATAACTTACTATTCTTGTTTTTGAGCCTGTTAAAGAAAATGTTTTTTGGAATATGTGCTTTGATAGGGCTTGATCCAATCTTGGAAATGGAGTTGCGGTTATCTTCTATGCCCCCAATGGTAAATGTCTTATGTTTTATTTCAAGATTTTTTTAGTTCACTAAAAATACTATTGAGTATCAGGCACTCTTGCTTGGTTTAAGGATTTCTCATGAATATGGAATCAAGTGTTTTATTGTTAAGGGTGATTTTGAGTTGGTGGTAAAGCATGTCTGCAATGATTTTACCATGAAAAAGAAAATCTTAAAATAATATTAAAATGATCTTTGGGAATTTTTGGAGTTCTTTGATGAATTCAATATTTTTAATCATGATATTATTTATAACTACTGATCTGATAGACTTTTAGGGCTAGGTGCTTAACTTCAAATTACAAGTATGATCCCTTAATATCAATATCAAGTGAAGGTGCTTGTTAGGATTTATAGAATTTGAATAAATATTTTTTAAAATATAATTATCCCCTACCCAATATGGATAACCTATTAAAAAGTGTCACTAGTTTAGAAATGTTGCCCATATTGGATGGATTCTCAAGCTATAACCAAGTTATGGTCAAGGAATCAGATAGGTCCAAGACTATGTTCACCATGCCTAAGGGCACGTATGTATATATGAGGATGCCTTTTAGGTTAATTAATGTTGGTGAAATGTTATAATGACCTATGGATGGGTATTTTGAAAGGATAACTAATAATTTTATTATTGTGTATCAGGATGATATCACTATATACTAAAAAATAAGAGAAGAATATTTAGTGCATCTAAAAAGAGTGTTGATCAGATGCAAGGAATTTATAATTTCACTTAATCTAAAGAAGTTCCACTTTGGAGTATAAAATTCCAAGTTATTTGGACATATATTATCCAAATATGGTGTCATGATTGATCTTGAGAGGGTTGAATCCATTGACAAAGTGCCTATCCCATAGTCCAAGAAAGGAATTAAATATTTCTTTATATAATCAACTTTGTCATAAGGTTTATGTCTAATTTTGAAGAGATTAATCTACCTATTACTTCCATGCTGAAGAAGGACAAGACCATCAAGTGGGATGAGAATTCCATGCAAGCATTTAATGATATCAAGGGAGTTTGTAAATCTATCCCTATTTTGGTCAGTGTTGATTACACAAAACCATTCTAAGTATTCTGTTTTACATCATACAATATTGTTATTGTTGTCCTATTCTAAAAGACTAAATATGGTCATGAGTATCGCATAGCTTTCTTTATAAAATCTATGTAAATTCATAAACTTAACTACGCTATCATGAAAAAAAAATCTTTCTCTCTTTTGAAGGATGATAAAAAGTTTAGGCCATATGTTCTGAGTTTAAAGATTATTTCCTACATCCCAAACACCATGGTAAAGGACATTTTAACTCAGACTTATGTATTCATCAAGATGTGTAGGTGGGTCAATAAGTTACAAGTGTATGACATAGACATCTAGGCCACTAAGTTAATAAGATGGATGGGTATAACCAAGCTTATGTTTGAGATAAATTTGTAATTTATTGAGGTAAACACTACCATTTTTAATGTTGATGACTTTTTAAGTCAATTTAATGCATCTCCATGGTATAGGTACATTATTTACTACATGTATAATCTAAATTATCCCCCTGACTTAAATAATAATCAAAGGAAAACCCTCAAACTTGTCTCCCAAAAACACCTCTTGATTGAAAATGGACTTTTATGGAAGAATCCATATGGGTTTCTCCTAAGATACATGCTAGAAGAATAGACTGATGTCCTAATTGAATACTTCCATAGTGGAGTGTGTGGTGGCCATTTTGTACCTAAATGTATAGCTCATAAAATTATAAGAGCTAGTTATTGGTGGCCATCATTATTTAAGGATGTTGTTTAGATAGTTAAAAAGTGTGAAAAATGTTACCACTTTACTAGGAGGATAAATTTTTTTGGTTATGTTCCTTTATAGCCTATGATGATTGAAGGCCCATTCAGATAATCGGAGGTGGATTTCATTGAATAAATCATTGATTTTTCAAGTGATGGGCATAGATGGATACTAGTTACAACTAATTACTTCACCAAATGGGTCAAAACAATCCCTACAAAGAAAGTGACACACTAGGTAGTCATGGATTTTTTTCTAAATTAGATTATTTGTATATTTGGTATGCCTATTCAAATAATTGTTGATAATTCCATGAGTTTCAAAACCAAACCTTTGGTGTTTTTGTGAAAAGACTATGGGATTGAAATTACTTATACTTCCAATTACAATCCTTAAGGGAATGGTCAGGCTAAATCAAGTAACAATAACTTGATTAAGATTATTAGATGATCATTAGAAGAAAACAAGAAGAAGTCGGGAAAATAGCTAAAGATTAACTTATGGGCCAATAGGATCATGACTAAGAGAGCTAAAGGTAGAATCCCTTCTGAGATTATTTATGGTGCTCAAGTAGTTCTGCCTATGAATTTCTAGTTTCCCACTTATCATCTCATACAATAACTAGGGCATGATGAGCAAGTCCACCATTAAAAAATAAGGGTAAAATAGATTATTCATCTCAATGAAACTCAAAGACAAGGTCATGAAAGACACCTCAAGTTCAATAAGAAGATAAAGAAATTTTTTTTATAGAAAGGTTACTCTAAGAACATTCCAAGTAGGTTATCTATTTCTACTTTGGGATACCAAGCATGAGGAGAAAGGTAAGCATGGAAAATTTGATGCCTTGTGGATGGGTCCCTATTCCATTAACTATTATATCAGGGAACATTAATTTTTTTCTAGAGACTTAGATGGTGAAATAATAGAGCTACTAATTAATGGTAGACATCTAAAGCATTTCCTTGATTGGGTCCTTAGCTTGTGTACATTAATTATATAATATATATTTTTGTATCTTTGTTGCCCCTCTACTTTTGGCCTTATGTGTATAGTTTCCTTTTGTGTCTTATCATGTGTGAATTTCCAAATCCTCCTAATCTATTTTATCAATCTACCTTATTTTATTGAGCCTCCATGAGTTTTTTAAGGGAAATTTCTAAATCTTGACTCCATAGCCCAATGGATTGGCACCTAGTCTTGCATTCTAAGGATCATTGCACACCCTCAGGGGGTGTACATCCCTAGATGAGAGTCAATGTTGGTACCATTTTTTCCACCATGTAATTTTTGAAATTCACTAAGGAGAAACACACACTTGAGATTTTAGATGTTGAAGCTCACTTGGTGGAGACCAGTGTGTAATTTGTACCTAAAAATGTATAATGTGTAGGGTGCTTGAGGACCCCCACATCCCATGAAAAAAATCATGTGGTTATCGATAGACTTGGTGTAGAATCACCAATTGATTTCATGATGACCCAAAAAGCGCAAAATGGGTGTCAAGGTTCTGTAGATGTATGGGTCTCAAAATGAAAGTGTTTGTGGTACAACTCAATGTGTTAATTATATGCTATAAAAAGTGCAAAAGACATGTCATATTTATATGGAGGTGTGGGGCATGAGGAATAAGGTGAAAGTACATGCCATAAAGACCATGGAGAAGGAAGAATGACAAAGTGGTAGAATAGGGAGCATGATGTGCATTTTGCACCAACTACATGAAAAGTGATATACCATCCTTGAATCTCATGGGTAGTAAAGAAAGGGATATGGATGGTGGAAAGTGGGGTATATCACATACTTTGCATTAGCACTAAGTGAAAAGTGTAATATGCATTTCAATTTATGCATTTTATATCATAAGCAAGGGAGATGTGAGTGGGAAAATAACTATGCAAATCTCACCATGTAAATTTCACTTTGTGCAAATTAAACCATGTAAATTTAACTTTCTGTATATTTCACCTTGAAAATTTCACCATACAAATTACAATTATGCAAATTGTACCATGAAAATTACACTTGTGTAAATTTCCATAGAAGGGTTAGGATTCCCCCAAAAGGTGAAAGTGAAAATAATGGATTTATGCAATAAAAATTAAATATGGAGGAAACTACAAAAAATAAAATTTGTAAAAGGGCAAATGTGAAGATTGAAAAGTGCAAAAGGGAAAATTTGTAAAAAGTAAAGTTTAAAAGTGTGAAAAAATAGGTTGGAGCCAAAAATTATAATGTTGAAAATAACCTAAGCCATTGTATTTTCATTTGATTTATTTATACAATCCTCTCTATGGAAGGATATTACAAGTTTGTGAGTCCAAGATGGGCCACTCTAAGGAAGATCACTCTAATAGCCATGGATCTAGAATATTCCCATAAAATCATTACAAGAGTAGGTTATTCCATGGAATGCATAAGAGGAATGTAAGTTGACCAAGGAGTTATAGTTGTGCTAATGAGTCGTCAAAGGGCACCCTCAGGTAGTTACATAGAAGACAATTTTTTTTTTTGGCTCTTCAAACAAATATTCTCTTTGCAACTTGTGCAGAAATCATCTCTAGCCAAGGAATCAAATGATGTGGTCCAAATATTCATAATTTATTGTAGAGGTAGTTATATGAATCATTTTCCTTGAAAATACATCAAGATTCCAAGTGTGGCAAAGGGTTTTTCTAGTTGGGAGCATTTTGGTAGAACTTAGAGGGGTATTTTGCACTTTTTATAAATTGTAACTCTCATTCATAGATTTGAAAATAAGGGGTAAAATGTATAAATAGAGGGCTTCTCCTCTATTATTGAGGTTGGCTGGCTATTATATTGGTCATAATATTAGTCTATGTTCTCCTTAGTATAAGCTATTGACATTTTGGGATCACTATTATGTGTGTTTTGTCTCTTTTGCCTAAGGTGGTTGAAGTTATACAACCATTATCAAGATCTAAGAGCATCTCTATATCACTCTCCTACCCAACATGGACCAAATCCACCATAATTGACCCCATGGTAGGATTTTTAAACATTCATGTATGTAAGATTTTTCTTTCAAGTTAATGAAAATTCATGTCATTCTATGTCATTTTCTATTGATGAAGTGCAATGATATCTCTTGAAAATGTTGTTGATAGGATATCTTGTTCTATGTTCATTATTAGTTGTCATCTTGGGTTTATTTTTGGATTATAAATCTATTTTTCATTTTATTTATGTTATGTTGTTGAATAACTTGTTAGGGTGCCCTAGGTTTATGAATTCAATAAGAAAAGGCAAATCCATCCTTGTAGTTCCATTAGATTGCATTTGAGTTTTCTACATCTTTGCAATAGATGATGTCATGAATGTTGGAAGAATCCCTTCTATCTAAAGATCTCTATCACATCAACCTCCCCTTTTTATAACTATCAACTTGTCCTACCCTATCTTTCCCTACATATAACACACCCATTGCATATCTGAAGTGTTATTTTCCTATAGATGTATAAACATTATATATTCAACATATATTTATACTTTGTGCATTAAAATCTAACATTAAAATCTCTTATTTATCCCTTGTGTTATTTAATATTCTAATCAAATGAAGGTTAAAATCACATTCATATATATATTTAGTAGCTTATGTATAACCTAGAAAAATTTTTCATTCCATGTGATAACCCTTCCCAAGTGGAGTGAACAAGTTTGGTTATGTTCTAGTTATATTTGTGTCTCTTTGTTCCAATTATCCCCATGGATATTGAATTGTAGAATCTCTCTATATGAGTGAGTTACCCCATAGGTCCTCTCACCTTGGTTCAAGTAGAGCCAGAAGTAGCAGAGAGGTAACTATACCCTTTTTAGGTGCCTCTCAATCATTTTGTCAATTTGGCCCATTCTGGATGCTAAACCCTCCCCCAACTACAATGGCATACAAGAAGGTTTCTCATTATTGCTTGCCATTTCTCTCAAGTGTGCAAGGTTGAGTGAAAGAGGTGTATAACTAAGAACCAACACAAGCCTTAAAACATTTTATAAAAATTTAATAATTTAAATAAAGGATTTTCTAAGGTAAAAAATTTGGAAATCCACATTAAAACTTTTGAGTGGATAGTAAAATATATAAATTCACATAAAAGTTTTGATGTTAATATCTATGAAAAAAATTTAACATAAATACATAATAAAAATTAAGTAAATTTTTTAATCTTTAATATCAATTTATTTTTAGTATTATTCATTTTTACATACACACATACATCAAAATATTTAATGGATTTCACTAATGTACAATGAAATCTATACTCTAAATTTTAAAGGCTTGTATGGTATGTCAGCTATTACATTTTTTAGTTGTATTGATATTGATTTTATAATTGATATGTTAATATAATAATAAAGTTAAAGTTTATTAAAAATTAAGTTACATATAGATTGGAGGGAATTTATGATGTGTGAAAAATAGTTTTCATGATTAAATGACATAAAATTAAAGAGAGTCACTTCTAAATAAATTTACACCAACATTTATGTTCTCTGCAGTACAATTTTTTTTTTTAATAATAGGAATCAATAGAAATGAATTCATTTTACTCTTTAGTGACTAATAAATTAAGAAATACACATAATTTTAGCACCAATTTTATCTATACACAAGCTCATCAATTCAAATTTAAATAAAAGACAAACAAATGTGGCTCAATTTTGTTACTTTATTACTTGAAAAATCACTATTGTAAAGAATATATTTGTAAAAGACTAACTTTGAAGGTATTATTATATTATTGAAGTGTTGAATTAATGATCTTGATCAAGAGCTCACATAGGACCATTAGAGACCTAATCAATGATTCCAAGATGACCAAAAAAGTATAAATTTATTATTTGTTTATCAAAAATAGAGATAATTTCTAAATCTTGTTGCTTTTACCTCATGCATTATTTCATGCACATTGATCATTCATACCAAAAAATTTATATTTCAACATGTATTGTGTCTATTTGACCTATAATTAATCCTTCTCTTTATTTTTCCACAATATCATTGTTGATTTTACCTCATGCACATTGACCATTCATACCTAAAATTTTAGATGTCAACATGTAATGTGGTTATGTTCCCTGTCA
>JARHVA010007276.1:0-155000 GCA_037957365.1 Torreya grandis | reverse complement strand
TGATTGATAATAACATGGGGGCACATGGGAGAAGTTAAAATTAGATCCATTGCACATGTGAGAGATAAAAAGAACTATTGATAAATAGTGCTACCACTTCAAACTTGGGCACAATTCTTTCTCTCTCATGGTTTTCCCTCTCTTTCTTCTTCTCTCTTGAAATTATATAAGTATGACTCTTATCCATTGTAAATGCATTATTTTCAAACATGAAACCGCCCTTATTTTATGATCTTGAACATTGGTTCAAATTCTATCTTGGAGGAGAGATATTTATTAGAGTTCTAGTCATTGGTGGTGAATTACTATTCCCTGTCTAGATGATGTCAGTTTCATATAGGAGCAAGATATGGAATTCATTAAATCATGCCTCAATTTTTGTTTTAATGGATATAATTTTTTCATAGTTTATGTTTTTTATTTGTAAGAGTTTATAAATATTCTATTGTGATAAGAGAGTATTCATATTAGTATGTGTTTGTATCCACCATTATTACATATGAAATATCTTCTACATAATGAAAGAGAATGTATTGGGTATTTGGTAATATGCACATTTCTCTATGTGTATGTTTCAATAATTTTTATATCATCAATATGATATGAGAGTGTTATGTGATATGTGGGTGATCATAATTGTATAAATTAGAAATTATTTTATCACAGGTTATTTAAGACGTAGTTAGTATCAGATTTTATATGTGTAGTTTGGATTAGTATATAGTTTGAGTGTTTGGTTTTATTTAGATTTTATGTTTTCTTTATGAAATATCCCCTAGAAAGGACATTTTAGTGTTCTCAGAGGTTATATCATATTATAATGTTTAGCATAAGTGTGAGTGTAGATTCATATAGTTTTGAGTGTTTGGATTTTATAGTTTTAGAGTGTTTTAGAAAATATCCCACTTTGGGATATTTTAGTGGTATTAGAGCTAGTGATCTTTCGGTCCTATTGGGAAATTAATATTTTGAAGATTATCTATAGATAAGTTTTGTCTTACTCATGTAACCTAGAGAAGCCAATTTTAGATATAATTTGAAAAGTAGAGTTTGTGATCCTATAAGAGACCCTGATCTTGAGACTGAGGCTAAGAGGGTAGAGGAGAATGTTGGAAGGATAGATAAAAACATGGGAGATATAAACTATCAGTAATTCTACATTATATATGCCATTATTAATATGTTTATAGATCAGTAGGATGTGCACCAACATTTGTAATAATCTATGGTATAAAATAATATGAATCATAATGGTGGATCCAATGGTGAGACAAGAAATTTGGACAACCATGTGCATGCACCTAGTCACATGAGAACCACTTAGTCATCCATAGTCAATCCCTTCATGCCTATTTTCAAGATCAACATAGGCTATAAGGTGATAAGCCACAAGATATAGAAGAAAATGTTGTTGATTATATCTATGAGTATCAATATTGGGACAAGGAATTAAAATCAACCCTGTCATTAAATGATTTCTATTAGTTGAGATTAAGAAGTAAGCCTAGATGAGATAAATAACACAACCAAGATTTATAGTATAAGATGGGTAAGGTGACTCTTTCAACTTTTAACGGTTCAGGAAAATACACTACTCATACATGGATATAAAAGTTGGATACCTATCTCAGTTTGTACCTTATATTCTAGATAGAAATCATCCAATATGCTGGTTTACACTTGGAAGGTGAGGCATATGATTGGTATCACTTTAGGATAATAACCCAAGGACATACGATCATTGATACATATGGAGAGTTCACATGGAGGCTAATAGATAGGTTTGATAAGAAGGATCCTAAATTTTTCTTTAGAGAGATGACACACTTGAGTTAATTTGGCATGCTTGATGCCTACATTTCTAAATTTTAGAGGCTATTAGTCATGGTTATAGATGTTTTTGAAATAAGATTGACCACATTATTTATCATGGGATTGATGGATCTATTATGAGGTTGGGTGAAGGTATTTTATCTACCTTCCTTATAAGAGGCTATCAAAAGATATTAGGACTTGGAGTTCTCTACTCCTAAGTTAAAGTTTCCATCAAAGTTTCCTACTAAACCTTTTCCAAAGAAGAAAGATAAGGAACCTAAATCTTTAAAGAATTCTTACATCCCAAATGAGTCTAGGGATGAGTTTTAGAGGAATAAGTTGTGTTTTAAATGTAAATACCCATGGGAAATATCACAAAAATGGGAGGGAAAGGGAAAAATACACTACTTGAGGTGCTCTAAAAAGTGGATAGTCAGACTTTAGATAGTGATGTGTTAGATGATCATAGTGATCTTTATGAGATACATGGAGACGAGTTATTATCCTAGATTGATCTATTTTTAGGATACCATCATATTAGAGTGTGGGAGTAGGATGTGCATAAGACAAGTTTTAGGTGCCATTATGGGAATATGAATTCTTGGTGATGGAATTTAAGTTGACTAATTATCTAACAACTTTCCTGTCTTGTATAAACCATGTGTTCAATTGCCACCTATGGAAATTTGTTCTAGTGTTCTTTGATGACATCTTGATATATAGTAGAATGTGGGAAGAACACATTAGACACTTGGATGAGGTCTTGACTATTATGTGAGCACATTCAAATTATGTAAAGGCTTTCAAGTGTGAATTTGGGATAAGATAGATCCTCTATTTGGGACTTATGATTAGATCAGTCAGAGTTAATGTGGAATAGGCTAAGATTCAAATGATCAATGATTAGACACCAAAGAGGAACTTGACTCATTTTAGAGGCTTTCTAGGAATTTGTTGATATTATAAGAGGTTTATGAAGGGGTAATATCAACTAATAGTACCATTGATAGATCTGACTGAGAAGGGAGTATTTACTTGGTCAAAATATTCTTATCATATATTTGATCACCTTAAGGAAGTGATGAGGACATTCCCAATGTTACCATTACCAAATTTTTCATATGAATTGATTCTTTAATGTGATGTTTCAAGTGTGGGTATTGGTGTGGTACTAATGTAGAATATGCATCCCATTGCTTATGAGATTTGGAAGTTGAGTATGGTAGAGCATGGGTACTCTAATTATGATAAGGATATGTTAGCTATTTTTCATGCCTTGGTCAAATTCAAACAAGGGTAAGGGTGTGGATGATGTGATATTATACAAAGGTATGTTATACCTTATGCCTAAATCAGGAATGAAGAAGAAGATCTTGAGTGGCATACATGACACCCCATTGGCAGCACATATAGGGTACTTCAAGACTTAAAGATATATACATTAAAGAATTGCATTGATAGGATTAAAATATGATGTCATCAATCATATCATAGAGTTTGTGGCTTGTCAATAGAGCACACATGAGATCTCATTCCCTACATAGTTACTTTAGCCATTGCCCATTTTGAACCATAATGGGAGAGTATTTCACTGTATTTCATTATAAGATTTCCCAAATCTTAAGGTAATAATTTCATTTATGTGGTGGTATATATATTAACCATGTATGCTCATTTATTTTTAATATCATTGGAGTATAATATATCTCAGGTAGGGACACTATTCTTTGAGGAGGTTTTTAGCATACATGGATTACCTAAGAACATAGTCATTGATTAGGACAACCGATTCATGAGTACTTTTTGGTAAGAGATATTCAGGTTGGTAAGTATAGAATTAACACTAAGTATTAGCTATCATTTTTAGACTAATGATCAGACTGAGATCATGAACAAATGAATAGATGGATATTTGAGGAGTTATGTAGTAGGCCATAAAAAATCGTGGATTAAGTAGTTGTACTTGGGTGAGCATTGATACAATACAACCCATCATATGAGCATTATCATGACACCATTCAAGGCACTTTATGGGTATGATGCTTGCTCATTTTTTGATCTGGTGATAGAATATATTCAAGCTCCCAAAGCTCATGACTAGATTGAATATAATCAAGAAATCATGAGGGCTCTCAAGGAGAATATGTAGTAGGCAAAAAACTAATAGAATAAGTATGTTTATGGGAATAGGATGGAGAGATCATTTGATGTGTGTTACTTGGTGTTTATTTTATTGTATCCTTATATGAAATATTCTTTCAAGATAATTGGTGATAAGAAAAAAAAACCATGATTCTATGAGCCTTATAAGATTTTGAGATAGATTGGGGAGGTTGTATATGAGTTAGAGTTACCTTAGCATAGTAGGATCCATAATGTTTTTCATGTGTCTTGTCTCAAAATGTTATTTGGACAACATATTGATCCCTATTATGGGTTGACTCCAATGTATGAGGAGGAAAAGTTGATTTTAGTTCCAAAATTAATTATTGAGGAGTTAGAGAAAAAGCTTAGGAACCAAGTCATCAAAGAGTTTCTAGTGAGGTGGGGAAAGATTTGCCACTAGAGTATTCCACATGGTAAGGTGAATAGATTTTATAATATCCCAATTGATAATTGCTTAGGGACAAGAAATGTTTAGAAAGGAGGACTATAATGTCCCCTACTTATGAATAGATCTTTTGGTGGAGGACCAATAGACTATTTTATTCCTATTGGATAAGTCAGGTAAGATAAGGGAATAGTAGTATGGGGATCACTATTCACCAAGTACTATTCATTGGAACTATGAAAGATCACTATTCATATGTCACTATTCATGGTGATGTGGCATAGTTTTGAGGTGCCATAGTGATGAGGTGTCTTGGGGTGATGTGGCTTGGCCCACATAGCAATTTTTAATGTCAAAAATGGAGCAAAGAAAAGTGGGCTGAAATTTTCTTACCTATCCAAATGGAGGAATAGTAAGATCATGTGAAGAGACAAGATGATTGAGAATCACATGGGGGCATATGGGAAAGTCAAAAGAAGATCCTTTGCACATGTGAGTGAAGACCCATTACACATGTGAGAGACAGATTGATTGATAATTACATGGGGGCATATGGAAAAATTCAAAAGGAGATCCCTTACACATGTGAGTGAAGACCCCTTACACATGTGAGAGAAAAAAAACACTATTGATGAATAATGATACCACATCAAACATTGGCATAATTCTTTCTCTCTAATCATTTTCCCTCTCTTTCTCCTTCTCTCTTATAATTCTTTAATTATGACTCTTCTCCATTGTGAATTCATATTTTGCATTTTATGATCTTGAACATTCGTTCAAATTCTATCTTGGAGTAGATTTCTTAACAAGAATGCTAGTATTTGATGGTGAAAGATTCTTCCCTAGTTAGTTGATATTGGTTTTATATATGAGATAAACTTGGACTTTATTGGGCATGCCTCACTTATTGTTTTAGTGGTCTTAAGTTTGTCATAGTTTATGTTTTCTATTTTTAATATTTCATAAATCTATTATTTTAATAAGAGAGTATTGAGAGTAGTATGTGTTCATATCCAACTTTGTTATATGTGTGATCTCTTCTTCATAATGAAAGAGTATGTCTTAGGTATTTGGTATTATGTATATTTTTATATATGTATGTTTCAATAATTTTTATAGCAATAATATGATATGAGAGTGTTATGTGATATGTGGGTGACCATAGTTATATAAATCTAAAAATTATTGTGTCATAGGTGATTTAAGATGTAGTTAGTATTATAGTTTATCTTTGTAATTTGGATTACTATAGTTTGAGTGTCTAGTTTTTTTTAGAGTTTGTGTGTTTTAGAAAATATCCCCTAAAAAGATATTTCTATGGTATCAGAGCTTATATCAGTTTAGAGTATTTATCATAAGTGCAAATTTGGATTTGTATACTTTTGAGTGTTTGGATTTTATAGTTTTAGAGTGTTTTAGCAAATATCCCACTTTGGGATATTTCAAAAAAATACATCTCTTCAACAAAATTTATTGTCTTATTCTTACCAAAGTGTCTACGTAAACCACTATTGTGCAATTATCTTATAATATTTTATCTCATAGATGAAAGTACAATATATAATTATTTTCACTTAAAAATATAACCATATTATATACTATAATAATAATGAAAATTACTTATCTCACTTGCTAATTTTTTCCTACAATATTCAAATATTTTCTAAAATATAAATCAATATCATATAATTTATTAACAAATTCTAATCTAACTACTACACTCACGATACTAGTTACCACTTCCACTTAACTACTCAAGTAATAAACTAATTGAATATACTTTCCTAATACATGTTTCAAATATATATATATATATATATATACATATATACTTACAAGAAATTTTCTTACTGTACAAGTCTTATATTTAACTTATTTTGAGCATTCAAATACCTGAATGTTTTATGGTCTTCAAATAGGATAATATTCTTAGGAAATAAGTAATTCCCTAAAGTGTCTCAATGGTTTTATTGTCACTTAAGTTTTTACATCACATTTAGAATACTTATTTCTTAACTTAATCATCTTATCATTGAAATATGTTATTTGCCTTACTTTTTTAATCAACACAAGACCAATACCCACATGTGAATCATCTGAATCTACCTAAAACACATTTTTAAAATATTTTAAATATAGGATATGTTTTTTACCACATTCTTATTCAATAATTAAAATCATTAAGTGATTGTCCTTTGAAAAATAAAATTAAACCACTAATAAAACTTGACACAACCGATCATGCTTATGTATAACTTGACCAATCAATAATAGGACAAGGCGGACATTTATTTTATCAATCCTTACACTTTAAATAATTATCAACCCAATGATGTACAACCCTAAAAGGATTATTCATTGTATACTTATCAATATACCACCCAAATTAATGATATGACTAGCTCACACTTGTTGAAAGTAAAAGATATGAACTAAAATACATGAATTGAAATAATATTAAATTAGATAACATGAAATTAAATACTAAAATATATTAAAATTTTCCCACATAGTATTTAAAGTAAAAAAAACTAATTTTAAAGGTGCACACACTTATAATAATGGAACAAAATTAAATATACACATAATAAAAATAAAATAACTAAAAAATGTAAAACCAAACTAATAAATAATTGTAAGTAGGCCCTGCCTTGATTGTATAAAAATTGTCTCCTCTCCTTGCCTATAATAGGATTAAATAAAATAAAATATTTATTTATAATATATATTTTATCCATGAAGAAACTTTTATAAAATTATTATAGCTCAAAGTACAATAATCTTGTTCTATTTTTCTATTCCTATAATTTTTTATTCTCTATCTCTATTTTTATAGCCTACAACCTTGCATTTATATAGAGATAAAGTGAGGCTTTACTAAAATATAATGGTTAATAAAATTAAAATTACCTAAATCTAAAATAGTAGAATAATTCTTACATCATCAAAAATAATTGTAATAAAAATAGTGGAACTACAATAACATAACTTTGAAATAAGGAGTTTATTGGCATGAGAAGAAAACAACCAAATGAAACATGAAGATTAAAAAAAATTATAAAATGGTCCAATGACAATTATTATATACTATAATATTGACTCATACTTTTTTTTGAATCTAAGAATATATGTACTCCTTAAATTATGGAAGAAATATAATCTAAACCACCATCTAGTTGTTGCAATCCATAAATAACGTGTACAACCATTATTATGGGTTAAACCCCCAATTATATGGTTTGCACCTAATTTATATGCGCTATAAACCCAATAGTTATGGGTTAGTAACCAAGTTTCCACTTAGAGTAACCTTGCTAGGTTTGATTAGAAATATGTATGAAATAAATTAATTAAACACATATACTATAAATAGATTACACCATGAAAATATAAGCAGTGATCATATAAATTACTCTAAATATAATAACTAAAAATGAAGCATACTACATCATACATCACTGATCAATATCATAATAATAAAAACATCATAATATAGATAAATAAAGTAATTATAATTAACTAGCCATGATTGATACATTCCTATATCCATTGCTATAATTGTTCAATACATAAGTAATTATAACTCATGATAATATTTCAAATAATACATACAATATAATATAATGTAAAAAATAAGATACATGGTTATCTAGATCATGAGTTCTCTAAACTCTCATGTATTTATGGAAATGTCAAGTTTTGTCTCAAAATTAGTACCATTATGGGGAGGGAGAGCATCATTTGAATGCTTTTACATTAAAACCATAGGCCAGTGATCCTCTACACTGATACCATCATGAAATGTCCCTCCCTTCAAAAAAGAGAAGATATTGATGGCATGGAAATCTAGAGAGATAAGATAGTACCCATATTTTGTATGATTTCAAAAACTAAACAGGCGGTGAATCATATAAAACCTATTGTATTGATAGATATTGCAAAAACATGTAAATCATACTCATGAAATGACAATGTCTCCATAAAGATACATTAGAAAAAGTTTTCAATAATAATAAATAATAGCAATGTATATATAATTCAAAATTCATACACACCACTTGATCAAATTTCCTTCATTTGGAATTGTGATGCTAGTAAGCCAATGAAGTCTATCTCACTCCTTACTTAGTATTAGTAATCCAAGATTGGTTAACATAATGTAACCAAAAGATTCATAAAAATTCCATCCTACTATCAACCCTATCACCTAACATGTTAAGCATAAGATTAATCAAATATCATACCTCTATTCCATCAAACCTATAAATAAATCTCACATTATTATATATCCCATACTAGAAATAATGACTATTTTTTATACCACCTAAGTAAAATACACTTTTATATATAGATTCTAACTACCACAATTAGTTTTCAAACATGCTACACTGTATGGTAACCCATATTACCATAGGCTAGTGTATTAAGATATAACTATTAATTTTACATAATCAGTTGTAATAAAGTTGTCTTAAATATATGGAAACATAAACTTATATTCAAGAAATTAGGTATAACAAAGCAAGACAAATTTCACATGAACATAAAATATTCTATTCTAGAATTTGTTATACTCTCAGGAGTTGTATGCACACATACATAAAGTCCTACCAACTATCACAAAATATGCTATTCCAATAAATACCCAACTCACATAAATTTAATCCATCAAAAGTATGAATGAGTTCTAGGTATATCAATTATAATTAGCTGCCACCTAGGTATGACATATATTTATACTATAGTACTCTATCATATCCCATAATTTCATAGTTCAATATTTATGAACACAACTACACAATTACATATAACCAAACTTATGATTTTAAGAATCAAATCCCCCACAGTCATAAATAATACTCAATAAAGTATGGGATCATACCAATTTGGTATATATCCTATGTTTAACCTACATAATAATAACTAGAGAGAACATAATGTATAGGCACACATTATGAATTAGTAATATATGTTATATATGTCTAAATAATTATTCATATTAGTAGACTCAGACTGTGAACCATACATAATTTTCCACTGCTATATACCAACATTTATTTATAGCTATGATTAAGTATATAGATATATGAATCATTCAATTTGTGACAATATACTAGTCAAAGATATGCAATTACCCTACATCCTAAATGCATGAATATGCATAAGCTATATATCCATACGCCCTCATAAAAATTAGTACAATCATAATATATATTATACATAATTTTACAAAACATCAATATACAATATGCTAACCAGTAATTCTCATAAGGTTGTAGTATGCTCAACTTTACAATTTATATGGCCTGGTAATATAGTAACCACTAATGGAATAGTTAAGGTGTATACTAACCGAATGACTAATATATCAATTTTTTAGTATTATAAGTATAGTTATGAAAGAAAATTCTTGCATTCAACATATCAAACTGAGATGGCTCAAATAATAAGGTATTAATATCTATACCCATTGCTCCAATGAGCGCAAACATATATATATATATATATATATATATATGTATGTATGTATGTATGTATGTATGTATGTATGTATGTATATGAATGTATGTATGTATGTATGTATGTATTTATATATGTACATATGTGTGTGTGTGTCTGTATGTATGTATAAATATATATATGTGTGTGTGTGTATATATATATATATGTATGTATGTATGTATGTATATACACACACACATATACATACATACATACATATATATATATACATATACATATAATATATTCATATAACACACACACACAGATATATATATACACACACATGCATATACATATATACATATACATACATACATATATATAGACACACACACACACACACACACACACACACAAACATATACATACATATACATACACACACACACCTATATATATATATATATATATATATATATATATAGATACATATACATATACATATAAATATATATATATATACATACACATATACATATACATATAGTCAGTTTGAACTATAATCACACACAATATCTAAAAAGCCAAGATATATATATATATATATATATATATATATATATATATATATATATATATATATATATATATATCGATGGACTTTGATATGGTTTTACTATTTTACTCTCTTAGTCAAATCTTATCCTCAATTAACTATTAATAAACATTGTTATTCGTAGCATATAGATTATTTTATAATTCCTCATAAACTTTGTTAATCTCGATGTTAATTATTATTCATATTAATTATAATGAATAAATTTATGCAAGTTATAACTCTACATAGTTACTAATTCATGGACAAAAAATAATTTATTATCTAATAGCGCTATCAACTTAATGATTCAAAAATGGACATATAGATTATCTATAAAATAACCCAATGATAATATATATCTAGAGGCTACTTGTTAACAAACTAATATATAACACTTATATAGTTGTGTCTCACTGATATATTAGCATTACATGTGTTGGTATTATAATTATATAATGCTAATGAAGTACTATTATATGTAACTAATATATAAAAACCAATTATAAGCCAACCACTATGTATAGTCCATTACCATTATTTGGTGTATCAATACAATTAATAAAAAGAAATAAGCTCATTCAAAACATAAGCCCATAATTTTAATAATAGGTAAATAGTATATGAACCAAAAATATAGTATGGTAGGTTTGAACACTCTTATTATATCAGGGTTTGAAATTTAGCTTTCAATACTTATAATTAGGCTTATTAAATGATACTTTAGATAATATTATAAGTCATCTTATTAATTTCAATAAATCTGATATGTAGATGTCCCTTTTTAATGTAGTTATCTACATTTTATTTTAACAAATCTAATAGACAAATCACCCTAAACAAGTTTCTACATAAGCATATTCTTGTTATTTAAAATCAAATGATCTATACCAGGTTGTCAATATACTATATGTTAAAGTATAGGTATAAAGGTAGAACCCTCAATAAGTTTATAGAAATTTAACATGATACCCTTCTAATCTAAGTTACTATATCCATTATATATGTTAATAGGTATAACATTTATTTCATATAGTAAATCGATGTTATATTTTAATGTAAGTTGATTAATTCACCATAGTAGTTTATTATTAGTTTGTTGTATTGTTACACCCTAAGTCTATTCCTGGGTCTATTTGTTTGTATTCCTTCCTATTTTATAGGAATCTATTTATACTTGTAATATGGATATTTGATATCCCTTTTTAATAATTCTTCATTAGATGAATAATATTATATTCTTGCTCTTACATTTGGTTTCAGAGTAGGTGACACAAAAATTCAATAAAATCTTAGAGAAGCCTATGTTCTTCCATAACATGAAGCTAAGTGACATTCTATAAACATTTAAGTAATACACAACTAGTATAAGAGCAAAATAATAAAAAGAGAGAATCCATCCTATCCTCTATTGGCCTAGGAAAGAAAGGTGCCATAATTGATCTCAATAAAGCTGAAGCTCAATATTTCACTCTTTAATATTTGGCTTCACGTGAAGGCTCAATATTTTATTTGATTTTCACAATAAAGTGTGATCAAATTCATTAAATGGATAAATACACATTATATTGTGGCATCTCCAAAGCAAATATCAAACCATTTTATGCTTTGGTACTCAAGTTGGTGATTCAATTACTTTCAAAAGTTTCACCGTATAAACTTGAAATCTAAATTTATTCTCTTAAATGTTTTAATATATTCATAAGACAATTGGGTATAGTTACCTTTAGTAATCCTCAAAACACCTTGAAAATACTTCCTTTGCTACACATTTTTTTTAAAAACCACCTCTCAAGCAAACCCATGGTATTGGCTAGGGACTGGTTTCACTTCAAAATCAAAATTTTTTAGCCTTTAAATATAAGTTTTATCTCTTAAATACTTATCATGACACATAGGCATGTTGGATGAATCATAAAAGCATGCTCTTACGTCTAATCAATAGAAAGGAAAGAAGCAAATCAAGTCTTCTAAACCAAAGTAAGGTCATCAAAATAATTCATAGGGGGATAAATAATAGAAATCTTGCATTATGTGTGTAGAAATAGGCCATGAGCTAAAGAATTGTTGATATAACTCCTTTGCACATGGATCTTCAATAAATAAGAAGCCCATTCACCAATTATCATCTCATCCACATAAAGTACAAGGACAAAAGAAAGGGCATTGGAAGAATAAATCCAATCATCAAGGCAACATTGCTAAATAGGAGGACACCCACTCTAATGATGACTTCTTATATGCTATGAAATATTAGGATGAATAAACATCACAAAGTTCTATCTAATATGTCGACTTAGGTGCAACTCAACATATGATTAGAAGACAAGATTATTTCTATATCATGAATGAGACTTCCCAAAACAATCATGTCCCTTTGGGTGATAATTCATCCTACCAAGCTCAAGGCTTTGGTAATATCTCCTTACCACTTAGAAGACATGATTGTAAAATATTAGATTTTTTGTATTTCCCAAGAATCCTAAATAATCTTCTATTAGTTAGGAAACTACTTGACCACAACCTCAAGGTTTAATTTGATTGTAAAAGTGGAAAAAATATGTGTTTGATCAAAGATAAGTCAAAATTCTTGAGAATTATTACATGATCTTAGAGAGTTACAAAAATGTTCCAACTTGATTTTTTTCAATCAAAAAATCAAGCACTCATATCCTGAGATTTAGACTCAACCAATTTTTGGCATTGTAGATATGGTCATGTTAGTTTTGGATACCTAAAAGCACTCAACAAAACATGGTCTGTGGACTTCCTTATTTTAATAAAAATACATATCTATGCACTGGTTATTAAGCAAGTAAATAACATAAGACATATCTTGGTCAAAGTTCCTCAAGAGCATCTAGTAAGATTAATCTAATGTATACCGATCTATGTGGCCCCATGAGATCTAGTCACTATGGGTTTTAGTATTTCATGATCTTTATTTATGACTAATGCAATATGTGGGTCTATTGTGTAAAGACTGAAGACCAAGCCTATAATACTTTCAAAGAGTTAAAATCAATAGTTGAAATTGAAACTAGTCATAAAATTAGAGCTCTCCACTTAGATGAAGGAGAAGAATTCACTAGTAATTGTTTTTTTACTTATCTGAAATAAAATGGCATTGTTTAACAAATGACTTTATCATACACTCAAATAGAATGGTGTTATACAATGAATAAAATGCACTATCATGGAAATGGTCCATAACATGATTGAACATTCAAGTTTAGCATGCACATATTTAGTAGAAGTAGTGAAAATAATAATTTATTTATTGAATAGGCCATCCACTATAGTTTTTCATAATATGAATCCACATGAAACCTAGATAGGGCATAAACCTTCCATTGCTCATCTTTGAGTTTTTGGATGTAAGGATTATATGCATGTTCTTAAAAAGAAGAGAAAGAAATTGGATAACAAATCCATGCCTTATATATTCTTAGGGTACAGTGAAGATTCATTAGCCTATAGATTGATGGACCCTAAAATGAAAAAAATCTCCATCAGTATGGATGTAAAGTTTGATGATAAAAGAAAAACTATTTTGCCTTCCATAAACTCACATGAATTAGTAATTAGACCTCTATATAATTTAGAAATTCATAACCACACTAAAGGTGATAATGATGATTAGTTAATTAGTACATATCAACCCATAAGAATAATGTAACATATTCCTAAATCATATATAAGTACATTAAGAGATGCTAAACTAGATAGAGCTCTAGACACATCAACTATTGGACCAAGGACTCATAACATGACCTAAGACAAGGTTAATTTGGCCCTAATGAGCATAGTTGTGGAATCAGTAGAGCCCTCAATAGTTTAGGAATCAAAAGAGTCTAAACCATGGAAGGATGATATGAATTTAAAATATCAATCACTGATGAAACACAAAACATGGTAACTTTAAGATCTTCCACCAGGGAAGAAGCCAATTAGCTATAAATGGGTCTTTAAAATGAAATAAAAATCATATGGTATTATATAAAATTATAAGTCTCAACTCATGGATAAAGGATATGTATATAAATAAGGCATATATTATGAGACATTTTCTCCTATGGCCAAGATCAAAACAATCCAATTGATATTTTCTCTGACTGCACAATTTGGAAGGAGGATCAACCAAATGGATGTAAAAAATTCCTTTCTCAATGGAGATCTACAAGAAGAAGTTTACATGACACAACCAAAAGTTTTTGTCTCACTTCATAATGAAGGAATAGTATGTAAACTCATAAAATATCTATATGGTCTTAAACAGGATCTCTAAGCCCGGTACATAAATATCGATGAACATCTCATCCACCATATATTCCATAGGTGTCCCTATGATCCAAACTCTACCTAAAAGATCAAGTGGGAAAGATTTTAATTATTTTATTATATTTCAATGATCTATTCATCACTAGTAGTTTAGTGAAGATGATATATGAAAACAAGATAGATCTTAACTGATCATTCAACATGATAGATCTTAGGATTCTACACTATTATCTTGGATTATAAGTATGGAAAAAGGTAAACCACATCTTTATATCCTAAGTGAAATATGCCAAGATAATTCTATAAAAATTAAGGATGATGGATAGTAATTCAATTGCTACACCTATGAAGACAAGGCTTTAATTATCTTGTACAGATCCACCACCACAAGTAAATACAACTATCTATCAGCAATTTCTTGGGAATCTTATTTACTTAACATATACTAGGCCAAACATTAGCTATGCAATTAGCTATATTTCAAGTTTCATGTAGGATCCAAAGTGTCTCAATGGAAAATAGTAAAATGAATACTAATATATATGAAGGTTATAATAGACTTTGGCCTAAAATATAATAAGAATGATAATTTCTTCTTGATAGGATATTTTGATTGATATCATGTAGGAAATATTGATGACAAAAAATCCACTTCTATATATGTGTTCTTCTTAGGATATGGTCATATATCTTGGGGGAGAAATGAATAGAACTTTGTTTCTTGATCTTCCATTGTAGCATAATATCATTGTGTAGGATGAGTTGTCTATGAAGTGATATGGTTACATCACATACAAGAAGGATTGAGAGTACCATAAAAGACACCTACCATCCTATATTGTCACAATGAGGGTGTTCTCAAACATGTTCACAATCTAGTCTTTCATGAATGCACAAAAATATTAAGGTGCAAGTTCATCTCATTCATGAACATGTAGATCAACACAACATCTAGCTCGAGTATTGCTTAATAGAATAACAACCTGTAGATTTCTTCACTAAGTCACTTGCACATGCTAAATTTGAGGCATTTAGAGAATTTATCTCCTATTCACTTCAAGTTATGCTGAATTAAGGGGGAGAAAGTTAGATTTTAATGTAAGGTGATTAATTCACCATAGTATTTTATTGTTAGTTTTTTGCATTATTACACCCAAAATCTATCCCAAGTCTATTTGTTTGTATTTCTTCCTATTTTTTAGGAAGTGTTTTATGCTTGTAATATGAATATATAATATCCCTATCTAATAATACTTCATTAAATAAATAATATTATATTATTTCTCTTGTGATATCTATTCATCATGTATACATGTATAAGTTTATAGGTATATTTTATGTCTTGAAATTTAAGATAATGTCTTTGTATATAGGTATAAAGAGATTTAACATGATGTCATTCCAAATCTAATTCGTTGCCTTATAGAAAAATTGTTGTAAACAATTGTAGATCATTGTAGTTAATTTTTAAATTGTTATAGTTAATTTTTATTATATCCAATTACCATTATATTACTATGGCAATATTTATTCAAATCATAATAGTCATTATATATTCTACTATAAGTATATATAATTAGATCATATAGAATATTATAATAATCCAGTTTATTCACCCATAATTTTATCATAGGGATCATTGTACTATCCTTTTACCTTATGGCTATTTCTATTTCTATATACAAATCACCTCACATACCTTATATAGTATATTTATGTGACCATTTTCAAGTCCCCACTCTCTACCATTCAGATAGTGTACAATGTAATAAGTTCACTATTAATAATAATAGTTTCTATATTTTATAATTCACAGTTTATATTTAAAGTTGGATTCATTTTTCAATTGTTTGAAGTATATAATATAAGTATATATAAGCATTTATATAATTCAATAGACACATCTACATTTATTAATAAAGATCACATAACCACACAAAACATAAATACATCACCTACCTCTCAATTTTGACTCAAAATTACTTGGTATTGAAAAGACCTTCCTTGCTTGACTCTCACCTTATTTTCTTCCCTTCCAATCACCTTCACACACTACCATGCCTCCTCTCTTTTTTCCTATATATCTCTCTCAGGTCTATGCCTCTTTCCTCCTTATCTTGTTTCCTTTCCTAGAAAAAAGAGGGCATAACTTTGTTTTTACTAGATTTTTATTTTTATTTTTATTTTTATTTATTGTTTTTATGAATTATTTCTTTTTATTATTTTTTCCTAAATTTAGAACTTCCCCTCTTTTATTTATTTTTTAAAACTATTTTACAAGATTTTTTCCTAATTATGTATTTTCCTTAATATATAACTTTCATAATTTTTATTTTTTTTCCATTTTCCCCCTCAATAGGAAATTTTTTTCCATTTTTTCCATGGCAATTTAATAATAAATTCACAAATAAATAATCTGTATTTAATTTAACTTTGAAAACCATGTTTTTTATTAGCATTTAATGACCAAACATGTTAATCATGAAAAATAAGTTCCATTAGACCATTTAGCCTATACTAAAAAATAGTGGAAAACAACTATTTAATGCAAGTAGTAATAAACACATGTGAAAACCATTTATTATGCATTCTAACATGTGCTAGCTACTATTGTGTGTGTAGGGTTTTAGTTGGTTTCTCTATCATCTTCCTACATTTGCATATATGTTACCCTCTCTCGTGATGCTCTCCTTCCATCATGCTTTGAGAGATGAGTTCTCCAACATCAACCTCACAAAAAGCAAGTAGTTAAACCATAACAACATGATAAACTTATAGCATAAAATATAGATAAAATAAAAAACTAACTTGTAAATGTGAAGTTACTATTCATTGAAACACTATTCACTAATTCACTATTCATATGTCACTATTCATCGATGAGGTGGCCATGGTGATTAAATAGGTGAGATGGTTCCTAGGTGATGTGGCATGGACCACAAAGGTATCTTTTATTATTGTAAATGTAAGAGAGAGAAATGGGGTGCATTTTTCTTTGGGCACATGAGTTTTCTTTTAGAGATCACATGTCGGGATCATGTGGTACATCATCCTTGACCCTTCACTTGTGGGAGCATGTGGCAGAAAAATTAAGAGGATCTAATCATTTCTTTTTGACATGTTAATTTGGGGATTCTATGTTGAAAGTCAAAATTTGATTGGTGTATCTTTTGACCCTTTGTATTTACACATGGAGAGTGAGACATGCCACTTATGGGCACATGGAAGAAGTCAAAAATCATCAAGAGATGCCCTTTTGAAAGGAGGACTTGAAATCAGGACCCCACTTTACAATATTACTTAATAGTGATGCAACATGTAGTGTGGCATAATTTCCTTCTATCTCATTTCTCTCTTCTTTATTATTTTCTCTTTTTAATTTGGCTTTATGTGTGAGATGCATACTTGGTCATGTAAGTAAGGTTGATTTTGGTTTAACTTGGGTTAATCATTTTGAGTATGCTTCATAAATCTTAAGAATTAACTTTGTTGTAAGATTATTGTAATCATGTATGCATTGAAGGAAGAAGAGAGTGTGAGAGATTGGAGATGTGTATGTGTGTGTGATAGGTTATATTCATAGGATTATATTCTCTAGGTGATGTTAAAATAAGAAGTTGATCAATTCTTTGTGGACATAGCCAAGTTTGTGAACATGTAAATATTATCTTATGGTTAACATTGTTGTTTTTCTTTGGTTTGTTCAAGTTTTATTTTTTTTCACACATAGTTACTATCATTACAACTTAGGAGGATATTTATGCATTATTTTATTATATCTTAACAAGTGTTATCTGAGCAAATTTATTTGTTGTTAAGGACAAACAATAGGAAGTTAAGGATTATAAATTAATTAGGATATATGAAAAATTAAAAAATAAAGGTGTAGAAGTTCAATGTACATAACTTTGGATTGTGGAATATGTAAATGGAGAACTACCTATTTCAAAAGGACCTTTACTTACCATTGGGAGGTTTAGACAATAAGCCAACATCAACCATAAATTAATGTTTGGAGATATTAGATAGAAAATCACTTAAAACCATCCATCTATGCCTTGGATCTATATTTTCATTCAAAATATCCTAGGAGAAGACTACAGAAAGTCTCATAAAAGCTTTAGGGAAGTTGTATGAAAAAATTCCTGCCTCTAACAAATGATTTCTTATGAAGAAATTAATCAATATGAGAATGGATGAAAATGGTTTAGTAGTTAATCATTTGAATGATTTTAAAATAGTTATTATTTAATTACATTCTATTAACATTGACTTTGATGATGATGATAGGGCTCTTCTTATCTTGTGTTGTTTTCCTAAAAGCTATAATAGTTTGGTTATAGTGGTTAGTAACTTAGTCTCAAACAATTACAAACTCATGTTTAAGGATGTGGTGGTTATTATATTAATCAAATAAATGAGAAAGAGAAGTAATGGTGAAATTTATCATAATAGGAAATGCATTTTCCATGGATTCTAGAGGAAGATCCAAGAATATGGAAAAAGGAAACTATGGGAAATCAAGGAAAGGTTCTAGATCAAAATAAAGAGGAAAGTTGAAGTGTTGGTATTGTGGGAATCCAGGTCATACAAAGAAATAATGTTGGGATCTTCATATAAAATCAAGTAAGGACTAACATGTAGGCAACAAGGAGGAAAATATAGTAGGTGATCTACTACAAGATACATTAATTCTTTCATTGAATAATATTAATGAATCTTGGGTTTTAGGTTTAGGAGATTCATTTCATGCTACTCCTAACAAACATTATTTTAGACATTATGTTTAAGGTTCTTTTGGACATGTGTCTATTGGTGATAATAAACTTTATAGTATTATTGTAAATAGTAGTGTGAGTCTGAAAATATAGAATGGAAACACTTGGTTTCTTAAGGATGTTAGGCACATTCCAAGTTTGAAGAAGAATCTTATTTTTTCAAGACAATTGGGAAGTGATGATTATGTGGTCAATTTTATTGGTAACTCATGGATGGTTACCAAGGGTGCTCTAGTGATGTTAAAATATGATAAGGTGGGCACTTTATATTTATCCACTGTTAATACTAATTCATCTTATGATTTAGCTACTTCAGGTGGAGATGCAACTATGTGTCATTACAAACTTGGCCACATGAGTGAGAAACAAATGAAGATCCTTCACTAAAAGGTAAAATTACTAGCTATAAAAGAAATAAACTGAGAATTTTATGAGTATTGTGTGTATGGGTACAATTTCTATATGTTAGACTAGCTTAAAAGGCAAAGAAGTTATATCTTATTCTTATATATGTATGGGGACCTACTTAGGTATCTATACTTAGTAGTTCAAGGTATTATGTCACATTTATTGATGATACAACTTTAAAATATTGGGTTTATTATATTAGATATAAATTTGATGTATTTAACACATTCAAAAGATGGAGAGATTTATTTGAAAATGAAATAGGTTTAAATCTAAAGTGCCTTAGGTGATATAATGGTGGAGATTAATATAGTAAGGAGTTTAATAACTATTGTTCACTTAATGGAATCTATAGGTAGAAAATGATTCTAGGAATATCATAGTAGAATGGTGTGTTAGAGAGGATGAGTAGAACAATAATATAACATTATAAGAGAATGAAGTTGCATGTAGGATTACCATTATAATATTGGGTGGATGTGGTTGATACATATATATACCTAATAAACAAAGAATATTCCACTATCTTGGATGGTGGCATACCATAGGAGGCATGGAGTGGTAATAAGGTTGATTATTCTTTTCTAAATAGTTTTAGTTGTGAGGCTTTTTCTCATATTGATAAAATTAATAGGTCCAAGTTATAGGATAAATATCATAAATTTACTTTCATTCGCTATGGTACTAATGACTTTGGATTCTAGTTATGGAATGAGGAAGATAAAAAATCATCAGGAGTAGAGATATGATCTTCAATGAGAATGTCATGTATAGGGAAAAATTATTGGATAATAAGCAAGAGAAAGCTAAGAAATAATAAACAATTATGGAGGACATAAAAAATGAAAGTGTCATAATGGTGCTAGTACAGGGTGTGTAGCAATAACAAGAACCCCAAACTCCTATTGTGAAGAAATATATAAGAGTAAGTAGACCACCTAAAAATCTTTCCCATTATTTTAATTGATACTTACTTAAAAATAGTTGTGAGCCAGATAGCTTTGAATAATCAGTGTAGGTTGATGCCAAGGATAAGTGGGAGAAGGCTATGGATGAGGATTATGACTCTCTCATGATGAACCAAAGATGGGATTTGGTGAGTCCTTAAAGGTTAAGAGGGCATTGTAAAAAAAGTGGGTATATAAGATAAAGAAGGAAGATGGAGGTAAAAATAAATATAAGGCCAAATTGGTGATGAAAGGGTTTACACAAAATAAAGGTATAGATTTTGATGGAATATTTTCTCCTATGGTTAGCATGACTCATATTAGAACTACTTTCTGTATAGTTGCAGTGTAGGACATGCTTATAGAATATTTTGATGTGAAGACTACTTTCCTTTATGGGGATTTGGATGAGGAGATATACATGGAACTGCCACAAGGTTGTCAAGTAAAGGGCAAGGAGAAGTTTGTGTTCAAACTAAAGAAGAACTTGTATGGCATTAATCAAGCTCTTAGACAATGGTACATTAAGTTTTATAGTTTTATGTTAGATCAAGGATATCATAGGTGTCATTTTGACCATTATGGAGAATTTAGGAAATTTGAAAATGGTAACTACATTATCTTGCTTTTATATGTGGATGACATGTTAGTGGAAGGTTATAACATGCAAGATATAAATGTACTCAAGACATAGTTAGGAGATTATTTTTCTATGAAAAATATAGGTGTTGTGAAATAGTGAAATAGATCCTTGTGATGATAATATATAGAGATATAAAGAATCAAAGTTTGGCATTATCATAGGGAGAGTACATTAATAAAGTATTACAGAGATTTGACATGCAAAATAATAAACTTGTTGGGATTCCTTTGACAGGCCAATTCAAGTTAACAAAGGATCAATTTCATAAGATATAAGGAGAGAGGAGTAACATGTATAATACACTTTACTCATTAGTGTTTGGTAGCTTAGTGTTTGCAATGGTATGTATGAGGCTAGACATTTCCCATGTAGTGGTAGTGGTGAGTAGATTTATGAGTGATCCAAGAAAGGAAAATTGGTAAGCAATGAAGTGGCTTATTCATTACCTTAGAGGGACCATAGATGTAGTGCTATTTTAAGCTAGATAAAAATTTACTTTGCATGGATATGTTGATTTAGACATGTTCGGTGATTTGGATGGCAAGAGGAGTACTATCAGGTATGTTTTCACTATGGGTGGTACAATGATGAGTTACATCTCATATCTTAAGAAAGTGGTGTCACTTTCTAACATAGATGTTTAATATTTACTTGTAAATAAGAAAGAAAGGAGATGCTAGAGAAATAGATACTAATGGAGGATTTGGGACACCAACAAGGAAAAGGGATAATTTTTTGTGATAGTTAGAGTTTCATTTACTAAAAAAACATAGCATTTCACTCCAAGATAAAGCATATTCAATTGATATATCACTTCATTAAGTTAATATTGAAAGAGGAGCAACTAAAGATGAAGAAGATACAAATGGATGAAAACCCAAGACAATCACAAGAGTGAACTTGAAATTATTGTCAACTTTAGTTGGTCTTCATGGATGAAGAAGATTAGGATGAGAATTTGATTAGTAGATTCAATAGCAAGAAGCTATAAAAATTAACTCCAAGTGGGATAATTATTATGTATGAAGTCACTATTCACAAAAACACTATTCACAAATTCACTATTCATAGGTCACTATTCATGGGTCACTATTCATAGATGATGAGGTAGTGATGATTGGGTAGGTGAGATGGCTCATAGGTGACTTAATATGGCCCACAAAGGTATCTTTAATTATTAGAAATGTAAGAGAGAGAGAAATTAGGTATATTTTTCTTTAGGTGTATGTGTTTACTTTTGGAGATCACATATGGGGAGTATGTGGGATGCCATCCTTGACCCTTGACATGTGGGAGCATGTGGGAAACAAAGTAAGAGGATATAATCATTCCCTTTTGGCATGAGCATGTGGTGATTATATGTTAGAAGTTAAACATTTATTGGGGTATATTTTTACCCTTTCTATTTGTACATGGAGAGTGGGACGTTCTACTTATGGGCACATGGAGGAAGTCAACAAAGCATCATGGGATGCCCTTTTGAAAGGTGGACTTGAACTCATGATCCCACTTTAAATTATTTCTCAATATTGATGCCACATGGAGTGTGGCATAATTTCCTTCTCTTTCCTTTTTTATCCTTTATTATTTTCTCTTTATAATTTGGCTTTAAGTATCATATGCATACTTGGTCATGCACGTAAGGTTGAGATTGGTTTAGCTTGGGTTAAATATTTTAAGTATTTTTTGTGAAGCTAGGGAATCAGATTTGTTCTAAGCTTATTGTCAGCTTGTATGCATTGAAGGAAGACAAGGAGAGTGTGAGAGATTGGAGAGGTGTACATGTGTGTGAGAGGTTATAGTCATAGGATAGTATTCTCCAAGTGATGTTAAAATAAGAAGCTGATCAATTCTCTATGGATGTACCTGGATTTTTGAACCACGCAAATCTTGTCTTATGCTTTGCATCATTATTTCTATTTTATTTATTCAAGTTTTATTTTCTACACACATAGTTCCTCTCATTTAAATTTAAGAGGATATTTTTTCACTATTTTATTATATCTAAACACTAACATGTTGGTAATGTAAACATATACACTACAAATAACTCATATCAATTTAAACATGTAACCTAAGCAATATTCTACTATCCCATAATAACATATATCTTAAAGATTAGTTAAAAATAACCAAATCCAAAATTTTCAACTATAACTATCCACAAATAATCACATAGTTTGATTAATGAGGAATCAAGATGTAACATCCTTCCCCCTTAAAGCTAGTCATCCTTCTGGATGAGTCTTATTTAAGCATAAGTTATTAATTAAAAACATTGTTCAATATAAAAATAACATAGTATAAAGTATCAAATCAAGTAAATCAATGCAAAATTTACCTATAGGTCTCATCATAGTCTTCCCAAGTAATACTACTCTCATATTATTTATCTTACAAGACCCCACACTCTAACATCTCCCTATCATGCAAATAAGGTTCGCAAGTGTCACTTACTCTAAATGGATCTATCATGACCACCCTAGGGACCATAAGTGGAAATATAAACCTATAAATTATAGGACTAACCACTTTTAATACCTCAAAGGGCCCACATATCTAAGTGAAAGTTTCACTAACTTTCTACAAACACATGGGGTCATCTTAAGAGCTAAAAAAGATGATCAAGGAGAGTTCGAAAAAGTCTTCCATCCCCTCTACACATCTCTCTAACCTAGAGTGTGTTTTTCACATTCCAGAGAAAAGTATTTATGGAGCCTAGAAAGAATGATGTGTATAATTTAATACCATCACTACTCCACGTAGTTCCTAATACATATAACATGTCAATACTAACACTATTCCATAGAGCTCCTGACAAGTATTATGATGAATAGTAATAGGAAATACTACATTTCTAATGTATATAAAATTATGTAATAAACATTCCATCGTATACATGTGTATGGCCATATGAATGAATATGACAAGTTCATCTATCAACACCTAGTTTCAACAAGTCTGTCTTTCAAATCCAAAATTAGTAACTACCTGAGGTAATGGGAGACTAAGTAGGATCCACTCCTTTTTCTTAGTACTCACATTCCTTTTTCACCACTCATTATTAGGTCTCCACAACCAAATAATCTCTAAAATGTGCACAAGGTTAAATGAATCACAAATATATACTTAGAGATCATAGAAATTAGTAATATATTCTATGTAATTCTAATTGAACCAACATACATTAAAAAAATATCATAAAATCATTTTGTAATTTTATTAAGTTACCACTATCTAAACATAAATAGTATCATATTTCACAACTTAACATGTAGTGTTATATTCATAGTTAAGAGGAAATAATGTTAAAATTAACATGACATACAAAGGCCAAGAATCACACCATCCTTAAAACCTTATAAAGGTAACAAGTGAGACAAAATCTACCTTTTTGTTTGGCGAGTACTACAAAATTTAAAGTTTATCTTAACCCTTTTAGACTACCAAGATGTTCCACACAACCAATACCCTACTCACTTTTGGTAAAAGGTACATAAATATCTTTTCAAAACAACATGGTTTATGCAAAAAAGAATAATATAAATCTATTCAAGGGTATATAATAACATAACAATCATAATTAACTTATAATTCTCAACCTAGAAGCAATATAAATTCAAGGTTCACCACTCCACATGGTCAAAGTTCACAAAATTAGATAAATTAGAACTACAAAGAATGACTCTAAAATGTCACAAGTGGAAATTAGAGGACTAACATCTCAACAAAAAAACTTTTAAATAGCCTCACATGGTAAAATGAAAACATAACGATCCAAGCTTCTATATCCACTACTTACTTACAAAAATTGTAAGAGTATTATCATAACCTACTTCCATAACCAAAAGGAAAATACTAACCACATAAATGCATAAATCCATTCCATTTATACAACTTCTATATAAAAAAGAAGTAGAATACAATATTCCATGAACTCCAAGAAATATGGTCCAAAATAGCATTTCACAAATAAGTTTTGACATCATGAAAATAAGAATCCTCTTAGTGGCCTATAATGATGTCAAGGATAATGACGAAATGAAAAATCAACTCTATGCCCAATATGAGATATGACAATTATTCCTCATCCACATAAACATAATAATACCAATCCATAAACAAACTCCTAACATAAAAGAATTCTCAACCAAGACATCTACACACTTCTATAAAAAAATTCACACTTCACTAGATGGTACAAAATAAAAATGGTCTTAAGATTTCCCACTCCTAGGATTAGTATAAATAAGACAAGAAACTAATTCATGTCTACCTAAGTGAAAATCTCCCATGTTTTTAAACACTCAAAACACAAAACACTAAATATAGAGGTGACTTGATTAACATGAAAAGTTGAAATCACTCTCAAGATCTTCAATTGAATGATCAAAATATGGTAGGAATCTCTTTCTCATGACTCAATAACTATGTTAAGAACTCATCTATCAAACATATATTACAAATAACACCATCAAGTCACTAGATAAACCAACCCTCTAACAACACTAATAAGGTATGAATGCTCCTAAGGGTACACACTTAATGTACTACACACGTATTTCACTATTTTCCTTTATGTAACATAATGATATAAAAATGTTAATGATCTCATTAAGCCCTAGAGTCTGAGCCAAAACTCTGATACCAAATGTAACAACCCTACTGGGTTTTACTAAAAATATATAAAAAATTAATATATTAATTAAAGACGAATACTATAAATAGATTACACCATGAGAATATAAGTAATGATCATACAAAATACTCTAAGTATAATAACTACAAATGAAGTATACTACATCATACATCATTGATCACTATCATCATAAGAAACACATCATAATAGAAATAAATAAATTAATTCTAATTAGTTAACCACTACTGATATGTGTCTATTACCACTAATTTCAATGTTTAATAAGTAGGTAAATACATCTCATCATGATAATGTTTCCAATAATAGATATAATATAATAAAATATACATAAGTAAGATACATCACTCCCTAGATCATGAGTTCCCTAGACTCTCCTATAGTTTTGGTAATCTCAAGTGTCATCTCAAAAGTATTACTATTTTGGGGAAGGAGAGCATCATCTGAGTACTTTTTCACATCAACTATAGACCAACAATACCCCACACTAATCCCATCATTGAATCACCCTCCCTTCACAAATGAATAGATAGTGATGGCACACATATCTATAAAGATAAGCTAGTATCTATTTTTTGTATGATTTGTAAAACTAAACATGTGGTGAATCATAAAAAACTCATTCTATTGTAAGATATCACACAAACATGTCAATCATACTCATGAAATGACAATGTCTCACTAAATGTACTTTAGCTAAATTTTTCAATAATAATAGATAATAGAGATCTATTGATCACTCAAAATTCATACACATAACTTGATCGAATTTCCTTCATATAACATTGTGATGATAGTAAGATAATGTATTCCATATTACTCCTTACTTAGTATCAGTATTCTAAGATTGGTTAACATAATATAAGTAAAATATTTATACAAATCACATTCTACTATAAACCATATCACCTAACATGTTATGTAAGATAGTTCACACAAACATAAAATTATCTATCCTAGCATTCATTATACTCTTAGGGGTTGTATGAATGCATACATAAAGTCCTACTAACTATCACAAAACATGATATTCAAAGAAATATCCAAATCACATACATTTAGTTTGTGAAACATATGAATGAGTCATAAGTATATCAATTATAGTTTGCTACCACTTGGGTATGCCATACATTTATACTATAGTACTTTATGATATCCTATAATATCGGAGCTCATTGTTTATGAACACATCTACATAATTGCACAACCAAACTTACGATTTCAAGAATCAAATCATCTAAAATTAAAAAAATAGTAAAGCAAGTATTATATTATACTAATAAGGTATAACCTATGTTTAAACTTCATAATAGTAACTAGAAGGAACATAACATATAAGCACACATCATGCAGTACTAATATATGTTATATATGTCTAATAAATTATATATTTTAGTAGACGCAGATTGTGAACCACACATAATTTGCTACTAGTGTATATTAACATTTATTTATAGCTCTGATTAAGTACATAGATATATGAATCACTCAATTTTTGGCATTATACTAGTCAAAGATATATAATGAACCCACATCCCAAATGTATTAATATTCATAAGCTATCTATGTGTACACCATCATACAAATGAATAGACCCATTGTACTTATTATACACAAATTTACAATAGATCAATATAAAATATACTAACCATTAATCCTCATAAGTTTGAAGTTTACTCAAATTTACAATTTATATGGCCTCCAAATATAATAACCACTAATGAAACAGTCAAGGCATATACTAACCTAGTAATCATTGGATTAACTTTTAGTATTACAAGTAGACTTAAGAAATTATAATCTTGTATTCAACATATCAAATTGAGAGGGCTCAAAAAAGAAGGTATTAATATCTATAATCATTATTCCAAGGAACTCAAACATATATATAGTCAGTTTGGTCTTTAATCACACATACTATCTTGAAATCCAAGTTAAATATATATCGATGCACTTTGATATGGTTTTACTATTTCACTCTCTCGATTAAGCCTTATCCTGTATTAATTGTTAATAAATAGTGTTATTCATAACACATCGATTCTTTTATAATTATTCATCAGCATTGTTAATCTCCATGCTAGTTGTTATTCATACAAATTAATATGAATATCTTCACAAAAGTTATAACTCTACATAGTCACTAATTCATAGATGAAAATAATTTCCATTATTAAAAAAATGTGATATGCGTATCTCCCTTTTTAATGTAGTTCGTTGCATTTTATTTTAACAAATTAAATATGTAGTTCACCATAAACTAGTCACTGAATAAGCATAAGTATGTTATTTAAAATCAAATTCTTTATACTAGGTTGCCAATAAATTGTATGTTAAAGTATAGGTAGAAAAGTTTAAACCCCAATAAGATTATAGTGATTTAACATGATGTCATTCTAATCTAAGTCTTTATATCCACTATATATGTTAATAGGTATAATGGTTATGTCATATGATAAATCAATATTTTTCATCTATAAATGTATAAGTTTATAGGTATGTGTTATGTTTGAAGATTTAACATAATGTCTAGGTATATAGGTATATAGCGATTTAATATGATGTCTTTCCAAATCTAATTTTCTACTTATTAAAAAATTGATGTTGTCAATTATAGATCATTATAATTAATTTGTGAATTGCTACAGTTAATTTTTATTATATCTAGTTACCATTATATTTCTATGGTTGCATATATTCAAATCATAATAGTCATTATATATAATTCCTTAAGGATATATAATTAGATCATACAAAATATTCTAATAATATCGTTACCATTATATATTCACCCAAAACATTCTCATGGGGATCATTGTGTTCTCCTCTGACCTTATAACTATTTATACATACAAATCACCTCACATACCTTATATAATATATTTATACAACTATTTTCAAATCACTACTCTCTACCATTTAGACTGTGTATGATGTAATAGGTTTGTTATTAATAACAATAGTTTGTATGTTTTATAATTTATAGTGTGGATATAAATTTTCATTCATTTTTCAACAATTTGAACTATATAATAAAGGTATATATAAGCATTTATATAATTCAATAGACACATTTTATTATTCATATATATCACATAATCAAAAAAAACATAAATACATCACCTACTCTCAAATTTGACTTAAAATTACTTGGTATTGAAAAGACATTCTTCCTTGCATGACTCTCACCTTGTTTTCCTCCCTTCCAATTAACTTCACACTTTGTTATGCCTCCTCTCTTTTTTCTTAGATCTCCCTCTCTCATGTTTATGCATTTTTCCTCTCCATCTCTTTTCCTTTCTTGTAAAAAGAGGGTGTAGCTTTGTTTTTTTTAGCTTTTCCTTTTTATTTTAGCTTTTCTTTATTATTTTTATGAATTATTTATTTTTATGTTTTTTTCCTAAATTTATACTTTCATTCTTTTATTTATTTTATGTTTTACTTTATTATTTTACAAGAGTTTTTATTAATTATATATTTTCCTAAATATATAATTCTCTTAATTATTTTTAGTTTTTCCATTTTCCCCCTCAATAGGAAATTTCTAAGTTTTATTATTTTTTAGATTAATTATATAAATCCATAATTTCACTAATTAGCATCCTCCTAATGCCATAGTAGTTTAATAATAAATTCACAAATCAATAATCTAGATTTAATTTAACTATGAAAACTATGTTTTATACTAGCATTTAAAAACCAAACATGATAATCACATAAAATGAGTTCCATTAAACCATTTAGCCTAGGCTATCAAATCATGGAAAACAACTATTTAATGGGAATAGTAATAAACATGTGCAAACCATTTATTATGCATTTTAACATGTTCTAACTACTATGGTGTGTGCAGGGTTATAGTTATATTCTCTATCATCCTCTAATATCTCCATATATATGACCCTCTTCGATAATGATCTCCCTCCACCCGCTCTGAGGGATGAGTTTTCCTACATCAACCTCGCAACAATCAAGGAATTAGACCATAACAACATGATAAACTTACAACATAAAATATAGATGAAATTAAAAAATAACATGTTCGTAATATAAACATATACAGTATATCTAACTCATAGCAATGTAAACATGTAACCTAAGTAATATCCTACTATCCCATAACAACATATATCTCAAAGCTTAGTTAAAAATAACCAAATCCAAATTTTCCAACTATAAATATCCACGAATAATCACATAGCTTTCTTAGCGAGCAATCAGGATGTAACACCACTAGTTGACAACATAATTTATACAAGTTAACTTAGTCATTACTTTGGGTAGCTAACATTTTTTACATGTTTATTAGTAGTTTTTATTGGTCTCAATACTGATGTTATAAGTTGCATGTTTTTTCAATAGTTTTCTTTCTCATTTAAACTATAAGGTATCTCTAGAATTCAATATTTTATAATTAGTAATACCATATAAAAAATCATTAAATCCTACACCTTTATTTATAAATCATATACTTTATACCATAACAACAAAAAAAACCACAAGGAACATTTATATTTTTAAGCGTGGATGAGAGATATAATAATGGAATAATAAAATGGGCTTATAGAATAATACTTATGTGAGATGAGAGCCATTTCTAGGCATCATCACCTTTATCGACAAAACTTATTTTCCCTCTTTTAATTTGTTTTTTATAAGGGCAAAGGGTGGGTTTTCTAAACTAGGGCCCTAGACTCTAGAAAATAAACATACATCTAGGGCCAAAAAATCCAAATACTACTGTTGTCACTTGGATTTTCACCCTTTGAGGAGATGTAAAGCTCTCCTCATATAAGTTGCATAATGGAATCATCTCTAGAATTTTGGATAGCCTAAGGAATGAGGTAAGTCTCTAGATAGGACTAGCTCCCTTGTTGTACCACTTAGGATTAAATATACTACTAACTTTGGGGGTGGGGGGAAGAGAGATAAAGATAATTTAAATCAAATATAAATTAAGGAGCTGATACACCAAATCAATTTGATGACTTACAACTAATTAAATTTTACACTTGAGACCAAGAAATTAGCCAAAACATACACATTTCCAGTCCAAGTTTTCTTGCATCGATATTACATTATAAGGTTATCGAAGAATGTCTTATGCTAGGAAGACTAGAAAAGAGGTCTTGAATGTAATTGATAAAAATATAAACTCACTTAAAAATCAACATCTCATGGAACACTTCACATGCCCTATAAGAAGAGGTTGCAAATAGGTGAAAGAATATGACAACTTTCTAAGGAATCCATAGTCTTCACTAAGCAAACCCAACATTAAATTAAAAAATACTAATTAAAATCATGGAAGAGGTGACACTTAGTCATTTTACTGATCAAAATGTATACAAATTATTAGGGCTTCACTATACTCAAGTGGAACATCTAATACATTGCTAAAATGGTTAACTCTTATAGAGTTTGAGAGAGAGAGATACGAAGAGAAATATAAAGGTCACAAAAAAACTTTTCAAGCTGAAAAAATCAGTTATTCATAAATTATAAGAGGATATGGGTTAAACTATGCAAGTTCATGAAGAAAAAATGTCAATTCAAGTCATCAAAGCTATGCAAAGTGGTACATAACTCCTTTTGAATTAAAAAACTACATTCATGATTGCCTCTATTTGAACATCCTATAACTAATGAATAATAGTATAAATTATTGGAATGGAATTTATGGACATCATGCATGTTTCTCCATGCATTTTTTGTATTCCTAGTCTTTTGGGAACTTCTAAAAGTGGGCCATCATCATCTGTTATCTAGAAAACTACCCTTCCATGTACCCTACACACTTGGCCTTAAAAATACCTTAAATTTCCCATTAAAATTCATAAAATATAGTTTTTGACATGTTTCAATACCCTTTATGGCCTTGTAATTATTGGGAAAGCTTCATAATTAGTTTAAGTGAAGCCTTTCACCTTTCTCGCTAGCTCGTGCATTAGGCTAGTTTTGACTGGCTAAGTTGAAGGACCTATTTGAAACACTTAGGAAAATTTTAAAGGCATGAAACTTAAATTGTGATTTATCTTAATTCTCAATATTTACATCCATGCTCTTTGCATCTCTTGAAACTCCCTACAACCTACAAAATACATGAAATGGTGAGAAGCTTGTTTTTGCCCTCATTTATACAATTCTATACAAATAGATATCATGTGAGGAAGACTAAGAGAGTAATTTTCATCATCAAATATTTATTTTTTTCAAAATATGCCATTTGATTTCATTTCTAAGTCCATTTTATAAAACTAGTTCCTTTAAGGGTTTAGTAGGGTTTTAGACCTATTATTTGTGTTAAAGTTGGTTCATAAAGATCCAACGTCAAAAGTACCAAAAATTTCTCAAATTATGATCTTAAAATACCCTATTATCCACCCCAAATTCCTTGGAATCCCATGAAAAACGTCATATATGATATGAGCAATCAAAGATGGCCTATTGAGCTTGTCTCTCTTTCTCACAAGCCTGAGTTGGTTTCTAAGCAAAAAATGGCCTTTCCATGGTTTATTTTTATATATATTTAAAAAATATTATAAAAATATTTATCTATACCAAAAACATTACCAAATTAATTTTAAATCTATTTCAAGGTTCAAACATAAGTTGGTAGCTTGTTTAGATTTTGGTCTAGTCATGTTTGGTAGGTTTATCTGCACTATGAAGTTTTATTGTTTAATATACCATAAAATATCTCAAAAACTTATTTATATATCCCAAAATCATTTCAACATCAATTATAAATCTCACCAAGATCTAAAAATCAAAATGTCTTACCCTTTAGCACTAAGCCCAATGTTGGTCTTGCAAATGTAACTGTAAATATGAGGGCTCTTTCCATTCTACCATGTTCCACCTATTTTAAATTTTATATTATTATTTAATATGTTCCATCCAACCTTATACACACATTTTAAAGGTTAAACATACCTTTACCCATCCATGTATCTCCAATATTCAAGACTCTAAGTTTGATGTTTTAAGGGAAGTACCCCATATTTGAGACAAAATAGGGGTATTTACCCTATCTATTTAGGAAAAAAATAATTATATGAGTTTTTATATGTGTTAAATACCATATATACAAAATTTAATCTCCTATTAATCTCATATTACTCCTCTAAACTTCAAATTCCAAGATTGGTTCCTAGGTAGAAGATTGTGTGTAGGAAATGTCAACATGGATTGTACCTTGCTTGTTTTAGCTCCATCCTTTGCATGATTTTAATTATAAAGAGTGTCTTAAAATTAAAAAAAATCATGGTGGATATGTTGTATACTTATTCATAATTCTATCCCACAACATACCTCTCACATTCTTCTCTTAGTCCAAACTATATTTCAACTCTTGATTGTGCCTAAAGTTATGGATGTACACTTGTAGGTATTTATGCCTATTTTGGATTGATACAAAGTCTATATATTATTATATATATCATATTATATCAATTATATTATTATTTATGATCATTTTAGATCCTTACCTTGTGTTGTCAAAATCCACACCTCACTCCTCAGTCCATTGTCTGTAACAATTAACATCTAGTTGCAGGTTGTATACAGGGTTGGAAGAGGTCAGGGTAATCATATTTCATCACTCTAAGGGTATGTGGATTTCAATATTTACTTCATGTAAGTTATGAAATTGTTTTTTAATCACTCCAATCCTCTTTGAACCTTTTACATGCATTTTGAATTCCAAACTTGAGTCCTATCCTATTTTGATTGATACATAATAGTTCTTGGCATGCCTGGTGGGACCCTTGTTCCAAGAGTTGGATGATTTTTGGTGTTATAATTCAAAGCATCAGCCTTTGGAATAATATTTTCAATCATAAATGGTGACTCCAAAGATATATCATTTGTTCAAGCAACCTAGGTTATCCTTTGAATTTTGATGGTAACATATTTCTTTATATTCTTGCCTTCAATGAAGATTCATGGCTAATTTTGGTGTCAAGATTTATCTTACATACGTTTGTGAGACATAAATATTGTACTATTACCTATAAATATGAAAAAAATCTTTTTAAACATTATCATAGTCATTATCAATCCCAATATGACCATATTCAGCCCTATCATGAGTTGTATCAGTCTTGTAACCAACCTTCTCAATGTTTTACCCCTCCTAGTCAACTTAGTCCTTTCTCTAATCAACCCATTTTGACCTTAAATAAATAAATTTTAGGATATTATAGATACATGTTGGTTCTTGATAGACAAAGAGGGTGTGGTATAGAATTTCATAATCATGCCATTCAAAAGGTAATAGATGCATTGGAGTTGGTCAAGAGAGAATGGGTACCTATTGAGAGAGTCAATTGGTAAAGGCTCACAAGTGAGATTATTTATGTGATTTATTTAGTCTCTTCCTTACATGATAGGATATAATTTCATGAAATTAAACCTCACCATACCTATCATCCTTCATATCTATTTGCCCAAGTTTCATACCAGCCATACATGACCCTTACTCATGATCCAAATCAAGACCATCAAAGTCATCTTTTTCCAAATTAGTTGGAGGAGAGATTTTAAAGAATAAATATTGTGTTTGAAGTTAATCTTGATAATAAAATTGTGTTGGATAATATGAATTTCTAAAAGTCCATGTTGGAAGAAAAATAAGTATATTTCAATCCTTCATTTCCCTCTCATAGTGCATCCCTACCACCTTAAAAAGAGACTCATAATTCAAATGTCTTAAGATGGAATAAAATAGTGGAATCATGGGCAAATAAGGAGGAGAAAAGTCTTGACCAAGAGTGTGAAATTGAGAAGACATTTAATCCTAACATCCTAGGTGGGAGTAATATATTAGAGTCATAGGGTAAGAAAGAAGAAAAAATCATTGTCCAAGATTTTGAAGTGGAGAACGTAGTTGATTTTTTGCAAGTCCCTCCCACCCTTCCTCAAGAAGCTTCTTTTATTCCATGGCAGCCTTCATGCAATCTTTATCCCCATGATGATTCCTATCAACATCAATATAAGTTTTCCAAGAGAACCTATCAAAGAAAATAGATAAATTAGAACCAATGACGAGATTGCTAATTTGAGGTGAGATGGAAGGTTTAGACCCAAAATAATATATTTTTCCTCAACATACCCCATCTCCCCTTCCTCAAAAACTTCCCAAAGAGTTTCTTACCTTGAATATTCAAATTTAATTTAATCTCTATATTCCACCTCCACCAACTACTTCATCTTGTCCTTACCCCATCACCCTTTGCCTTTATGGACCTATGGTGTGGGAAACAAACGAGGATGAGATAGTTGATAAAGAAAGATAACTATTGCTTGAAGAAAACTTACCTCCTTGGCAACCTCATTGGGCTAGATCACATGATTTCAAGATGCATAGTCTTGGCATCACCATGAAGGAGGTTGAAGATATTGAAATCCTTAAAAAAAAGAGATAAGATTATGATAGTTGAAGTTGATTTTAAAATCCCTCAAGAGGTCTTAAGTGATGAAGAGAAGGTAAGTCCTTGTGTTGAATCTCGTTGCTTAGTTAATGATTAAGAATGTTTTCTTTGTGTTGAAAACCCTATCTTGAGAGAGTCAAATGAAGAGGAGCATGCTCAATTCATGGATGATAAAGAAGACCTCATGATAAATTATGAGGAGATCACCATAGGTACTCCCCATGGTGAACAAAAATACAAGTCATAATTGTTTGCCTCCATATCTGATGTAGAATGTACTATTAAGGAGGTAGAAAACTTTGAATCCATCCCTAAATAAGTGTATTTCTTGGGAGAGCCTCATGAAACCAATATAGAGGAAATAACCTTTGAATATGATCTAATCAAAGATAAATAAGAGGTGATTTCTTATGTGGAAATTGTAGATTGGGTTGATGAGGAAGGAGGTCTTCCTTTTTCCAAAGAGGAAGAAATGATCATAAACTCTTTCATCACTTTGTAAGATATCATGGATGAGCATGGAAAAGTTTTTATTCAATATTTATATGAATTGTTTGAAGTAATTGGGGTAGGTTATACTCCTCTTCAAGGAAGCTATGAGCTGGTCAAAGATGGAGAAGGCATCATTGGTACACAAGTATGTAAAAGACAAGCATTCTTTCAAATCTATCCTTTCAAGAATAATATGAATTTGATGCTGACATGTTCAAAGTAATGAAGATGGGATACCATTCTCTCAACTAGTTAGGAGAAACACATCAGCTCTTGAAGGATGATACAAGCTCCTATAGGCCTCAATATTGTAAATAATAAGGAACCAATTCTCTTGAAGTCATTCCTACTAAGGAGATACAAGTTAACTATGAAATGAAGAGTGGGAAGAAACAACAAGTGTTTGAAATTTTTTATGAAGAATACATATACATTGGAGATTTGTTTAAGGATGATCTACTTGAGATTAAATAAAGTGAAGTGTCAAGGAAGAGGTCTGATCCATAAAGTGTTCAATCCAAGGAGAAGCATGCTTGGCACTATGTTTCATCTCACCATGAATATGATTCAAGAATTTTCAATTTTGATCCAAGAAAGGAGGTATGTTTAGTTTATAGTTTTGTATAATAGGTTTTTCCCTATTTCCTCTAAGTACTTAGATCACATGTGTGTGTGTCTTGTTGTTCGTTTGCTTTGGTGTGTGTCTTTTACTTTGTGTGGTTGAAGTAATCTTAGTTGTTTTTTCTTCGCCAAGTTTATGGTCAATGTTTTATTATTTTTATCAATACTTAGATTAATAATAATCCCAATTTACTAATAAGGATATTGGTATAGTTAGTATAATAGTCATACTACCCCTATGAGTCACCAAACTATTGACCAAATTTGACTTTTTAGTCAAATTATGGCACCTACAGGTAAAAAAATGAATTTATATATCTATATATGGTATAATTTATTTTCATGGTATGTATTGAATTTTATTTTATGTCATTTAATGCTATATTAACTTTGGTGTTAATTATATTAGCCTTTTTATCAATTTGGGTCATTAAGTGTGCTTTAGAAGGTCATAAATGAAAATAACACATTTCCAAAGGTATCCAAATGTCATTTTATCCTTCATAATTTCAAAAGGTTAGTTAAAATTTCAAGGATGTTAGTTACATCATAATGTTGTAGGTTCCCTAACTGAAATTGTAGAAAAGGCTAAAAAAGAGGGGAAATGACACTTGTATGGCACATAAGGAAGTGTGCCATGTGTGGAAGATCATGGGGGGTCTACTCATATTTAAAAAACTCATAAATTATTTTTTATATATCAAGGTGTCATTTTTAAGCTAAAAACATTTTGTTCTAGTTTTGCTCTTTTAGACATACAAAAGTAACACTTAGGTTTTTGCTTGGTATGAAAACCAAAGGTAGTTTCAAGAAAAAAGATTTTCAAAGATGATATTACACTAGGGGACCTTAATTTTAATATATTTATTTTCAATATTGGTCAAATATTCTTTATGAACCATTGTTAACAAGTTAATCGTGTCTTTTTACTAGTTATTTGATGCACCCTATAGGTTTAGTTCTATTTCTACCAAATTCATATGAACCAATTAGTGATTTTGAATACATAGGATTTTGGTTTCCTTATTAGATATTATTAATTCTTTTTTTTAATATTCATGATTTTTGGATGATAAAAATTTGTCTATGATGCAAGGAGGTGTCACCATGCGTAGTTTTAATTGGAGTGCTTTGGTTTGCTAAGTGTTTCTCTCCTATAGGTGTCTCTTTCAACTAGGAAAGAGTGTTATATAATCCCCTAGTTCATGTTACCATCTATTTTCATGTTTTAAATTCACCATGTCACCTCTTGGATTGCTTACTAGTTTGTTTCCCTCCATGGTCAGTTTCTTACATAATTTCAATTAAAACCTAATGTATAAGCTTTCTCATCCTTACTATGAAGTGATAATGGAGGTGTAATGGCTTATATAAAAATTTATAATTTGAATAAATTTATTTTATATGCTAAAAGAGGTGTAGTTTTGACCACATGCTCATATGTCATTCCAAATAGCTACTTGATGCCTCTGTCTACTCTTTTCTACATGTATGTAGATGATGTCCATGTTAAAGGAGATGATTTGAATATTTTTGTAAATTAAAAAGAATGGATATTATTTATTTCAAGGTTTAAAATTAATATCACGTCATTTGGAATCTATTCACACCATAATTTTCCATATCTCATACCTTGTCTACATAACACAGTCAGAGTAGCCACCTACACACCCCTAATGACATCATGTTGATGTATGGAGAGGTGGATATACACTCCAATATATTATCATTGCAAAATATGAATTGAAATTCTTAGTTTAAGAATATAAATTTCAAACTCATAAAAGGTTTCATATTTTTTATACTATATCTCACTATGATGTACTAGATATCCACCTACAAGTGGCCTAAACAGGGGGTTGAGATATCTATTTAAGTGTAAAAGTGAGGTATGACTTTAATTGAAGCCCTTGAATTTTTAAAGGACCATTATAGATACACTAAAGGTATTTTATGGATATTTTAAGTTTAAGGTCACTCCAAGGAGATTAAGATTATAATTTCAGGGTTATTTTCCCTAAATAGGCAAAATAGTGGTCTTGAGTTTTTCTTGATAGAATTTACTATGGTCACATGAGATGTGAATGTATCCTAATCAGACTATTTAGTATTCCTTATATAGGATAATAACTCTAAAATAATATGAAGGATATAAATTAAATTCAATATTAATTTTGAATACCTCAAAGTTGCTCTTAAACACACTAAAACCAAGTAGTAAGATCTACAAGGTTTGGTCTAAAAGAGACTTATCTTCAATCAACTTGGCATACCTTGACTGAGCATCATGATTGAATGACTCTAAATGACCCAAATTCTCATTCATGACTAAATTATCATCTTTAAAGGTTTGAATATTGGTTTTACTTCTTACACACATGCCCTGTCAATACATAGGCTTGTGAATAACCTATAGTAGGTAAGGGTGAACATCTCAGTCTCATTATTAACCTTAACTTGATGCCTGGTTAGTGTTTAAAGACTCTAAATAGGTGGATATTGGTTAATATATGAAACTTTACAATTAAAAATATCCAAAGAGAGTTTCTCAAGTATCAATATGACCATGTCAAAGGAGCTTACATCACCTATAGGAACCCTAGGTATAATGTCTCAATCTAGATAGGCAATGAGCATAGGAAATGTTGTTTTTGAGTGCTTGACATTTAATAAAGGTGATGAAAAAGTTTATAGCCATGATTAATGAAATTATTTATTCATATTATTTCCAAAAATTATATGACCAACCTTAGTATATGCCAAATCACCAACATGCATGGCCAAAATAGAGGTGTATCAATCAAAATAGGATATAACTCAAGTTTGGAATGCAAAATGAATGTAAAAGGTTCAAGGAGGATTGGAGTGATGAAAAAAATAATGTTATAACTTAAAATAACACCATAATTACATTCACATACCCTTAGAGTGATGAAAAAATCTTGCCCTAACCTCTTCTAGCCCTATATACAACTTGTAACTAGATGTTGACTATTACAGAGAATGGACTAAGGAGTGAGGTGTGGATTTTTTCAACACAAGGAGAGGATATAAAATGATAATAAGAAATAATGTAATTTTTATAAGATAATATATAATAATCTAAAAACTTTGTATCAATCCAAAAGAGGCATAAATACCTATAGGTGTACATCCATAGCTTAAAGCATAGTCAAGAGTTGAAATATAGTTTGGACTAAGAGAAGAATATGAGAGGTATGTTGCAGGATAGAATGATGAATAGGTATATAAAATATCAAACATTATTTTTTATAATTTTAAGAAACTCTCACCAATGAAAATCATTCATAAGAGGGAACTCAAACAAGCAAGCCATAATCCATTTTGACATTTCCTGCAGACAATCTTCTACTGAAGAACTAGACTTGGAATTTGAAGGTTTGAGGGGTCATATGAGATGACCAATAGATGAAATTTTTTATATATGGTAGTTAATACATATATAATATCATAAAATTATTTATTTTCATAGATAGATAGGGTATGTACCCCTTATTTTGTCTCAGATATGAGGTACTTCCCTTAAAACATCAAACTTGTAGTCTTGGGTCTTGGAGGTACATAGATGGGTAAAGGGATGTTTGAACCTAAAAAATGGGTTTATAAGATTTTATGACACATATTAAATCATAATAGACCAATTACATGAGTTTTAACATGTTATAATGGTCTAATCCCTCAAATTTGTAGTTAAACCCATAAGACCAACATTGGGCTTAGTGCCAAATGGTAAGCCATTTTGATTTCCAGATCTAGGTGAGCTTTATAATGAATTTTGACATGTTTTTGGTATGTATAAAAAAAATTTGGATATATTTTAGGGTAGAGGAAACATCAAAGTATTAATTTTTAACTTCAAAGTGTAGACAGACCTACCAAACATGACTAGGCCTAAATCTAAACAAGGTACCAACTTTTTTTTCAACCTTGAAAGAGATTTAAAATTTATTTGGTCATGTTTATGGGATGGATACATAGATATCCAAGATTTTTGAGAGAAAAATAAACCTTGGAAAGGCCATTTTTTTCTCAAAAACCACCTTAGGCTTGTGAGAAGGAGAGAGACAAGCTTGATAGGGTATATTTGATTGCTCATATCTTCTACAATGTTTTGCATGGGAGTCCAAGTCATTTGCAGATGATAATAGGGTCTCTTAAGATCATATTTTGATATATTTTTGGTAATTTGGATGTTGGATATTTTATAACCAACCTTAAGACCAAAAATAGGTCTAAAACCCTACTAAACCCTTGAAACAACCAATTTTGGAAAATGGAGTTATAAATGCAATCAAATGGCATAGTTTGACCAGAATAGCTATTAGATGATGAAAGGGAGTCTATCAGACTCCCTCACATGCCAAATAATTGGTTTTATATGTTCTCTTGGAAAATATTCTCTTTAATTTGATAGGAATCATCATGGGAATAAGGATTTCATGAAGGTTTCCATGTAATAGAAGAAGATTTTTGAGGAAGGGTGGGAGGGAATTAAAAAGGATCAACTCCATTCTCCACTTAAACTTCAACAATGTTTTTGTCTTCTTTATTACCCCATGACTCTACTATCTTTCTCTGACCTAGGATGTTAGGATTAAATGTCTTCTAAATTTCACACTCTTGGTCAAAACTTTTCTCCTCCTTTTTTCCCCATGATTCCATTATTTTATTCTAGCTTAGTACATTGTGATTATGAATCTCTTTTTGAGGTGGTGGGGATACAATTTGAGAGGGAAATGAAGGCTTGAAATCCACTTCTTTTTATGCCAACATGGATTTTTTTAAATGCATATTAGCCAACTAAATTTTCATATCAATATTAGCTTCAAACACAAGGTTTATTCTTTCAAATCTCTCCTCAAACTAATTTAGAAAAGGATGACTTTGATGGGATTGATTTGGATCATGAGTAAGGGTCATGTATGGCTAGTATGAACTTGGTTAAATGGATATGAAGGATGATAGGTATGGTGAGGTTGTATTTCATGAAATTCTAGTCTATCCTATAAGGAAGAGACTAAACCCATCACATAAAGCATCTCACTTGTGAGCCTTTACCAATTGGCTCTCTCAATAGGTACCCATTATATCTTGACCAACTCCAATGCATCCATTACCTTTTGAATGATATGATTAGGATTTTCTATAACACATCCTATTTGTGTGTCAAGATACAAAATGTATTTCTCATATCCCTAAATTTCTTGCTTGAAGGTGGAAATGGGCTGATTAGAGAAAGGACTAAGTTGAGCAAGAGGGGTAAAAAATTGATAAGACTAGTTATAAGACTCATACAACTCATGATAGGAGTGAATATGGTCATATTGGGACTGATAATAATTATGACAAGGTTGACTAAGAACCTATTCATATTTATATGGAATGGGACAAGATGGATATGTCTCACTGACCTACGTAAGACAAATCTCGACACCAAAATTAACCATGAATCTTCATTGAAAGTAAGAACATAAAAAAATATATTACCATCAAACTTCAATGGATAACCTGGGCTACTTGACCAGCCGATATGTCTTTGGGGTCACCATTGATACTTTAAAATATGCCTCCAAATTCTGATGTGTTTAAGTAAAAAACCAAAAATCATCCAACTCTTGGAACAAAGATCCCACTATGCATGCCAAAAATTATTGTGTATTAGTAAGAATAGGATAGGACTCAAGTTTGGAATTCAAAATGCATGTAAAATATTCAAAGAGGATTGGAGTGATGAACCAATCATGTGATAAATTCCATTAATACCATAATTAAATTCATGTATCCTTAGAGTGATAAAATAGACTTACCTTGACCTCTTCTAGCCCTATATACAACCTATACCTAGATGTTGACTGTTATAAACAATAGACTTAGGAGTGAGGTGTGTAATTTATTAACACAAGGAGATGATCAAAAATGATCCTAAACAAACATGTAATTGTTACAAGATAATATATAACAATATAAATACTTTTCATAAATCCAAAAGATGCATAAATACCTATAGGTGTACATCCATAACTTGAGGCATAGTTAAGAGTTGAAATACACTTTAGACTAAGAGAAGAATGTGAGAGGTATATTTTGGGATATAGTGATTAATAGGTCTATAAAATCTCCACCATGATCTTTTATAATTTTTAGACACCCTCTCTAATGAAAATCATGTAAAGGAGGGACATTAAACAAACAAGGCACGACCTATTTTGACATTTCCTGCACATAGTCTTCTACCTAAGAACTAATCTTGGAATGTGATGTTTTTAGGGGTCATATGAGATGACCAGTGGATGAAATTTTGTTTATATAATCATTAATACCTATATAAAATCATATAATTATTTTTTTTCCTACATAGATAGGGGAAGTACCCCTATTTTGTCTCAGATAGGGGGTACTTCCCTTAAAACATCAAACTTAGAGTCTTGAGTCTTGGAGATACATGGATGGATAATGGGATGTTTGAACCTTGAAAATGGGTATATAAGGTTTGATGAAACATATTATATCATAATATTCAAATTATAGGAGGTGGAACATGGTACAATGGTTTGAGCCCTTAGATTTATAGTTAAACCCACAAGACCAACATTGGGCTTAATGCCTAATGGTAAGCCATTTTAATTTATATATCTAGGTGAGATTTATAATTTATTCCTACATAATTTTTTGATGTATAAAAAACTTTATTTATATATTTTATCATAGAGGAAACATCAAAGGATTTATTTTGAACTTCAAAGTGTAGATAAACCTACCAAATATGACTAGCCCTGAATCCAAATAAGGTACCAACTTATTTTTAAACCTTAAAAGAGATTTATAATGAATTTTTCCATGTCTATTGGATGGATACATAGGTTTAAAATATTTTGGAGAGAAAAAGAAACCCTGAAAAGGAAATTTTTGGCTCAAAAACCAACTTAGGGTTGCGAGAAGGAGAGAGACCAGCTCGATAGGTGATCTTTGATTTCTCATATATTCTATGATGTTTTTAATTGGAGTCCAAGGAATTTGTGGAGAATAAAAGGGTCTCTTAAGATCATGTTTTTATAATTTATTGGTAGGTTGGATTTTGGATATTTATGAACCAACTTGAAGACCAAAAATAGGTGTAAAACCCTACTTAACCCTTAAAGGAACCAATTTTGGAATATGGAGTTATAAATTTAATAAAATGGCATATCTTGATGAAAATATATATCGGATGATGAAAATTACTATATAAATCTCCCTCAAATTCTATATATTTGTATGGAATTGTACGGATGAAAGTGAAAATAGGTGTTTTCTCACTATTTCATGTATTTTTTAGGTTATAATAAGTTTAAAGAGTTGAAAATCACATGGATGGAAATATTGAGACTTAATATAAATCAAAATTTAATTTTAATTCATTTAAAATTTTAATAAGTGTCTCAAATAGGTCATTTAACTCAGCCAGTCAAAACTAGCCTAATGCACAAGCTAGTGAGAGGGGTGAAAGGCTTCACTTGAACTAATTTTATAGATTTCCCAATGATTCCAAGGAAATTTATGGTGTTAAATAATGTAACCCAATATATTTTATTTATTTTTATGTAAAATTTAAGGAATTTTGAATGCCAAGTGTGAAAGATGCATGGAAGGGTAGTTTTTTGGACAACAAATGATGATGGCTCACTTTCAAAAGTTCTTAAAGGACCAATCATGCAACCAATTAATGGAGAGAAATTTATTATGTCCCTAAATTCCATTAAAATAATTTAGGATATTATTCATTAGTTATATGATGTTCAAATAGATGTAATCATGAAGGTAGTTTTTTTACAAAAGGAGGAGTTTTGTGCCACTTTTCATAACTTTGATGACTATATTTAACATTTGTCCTTGATGAACTTATATGGTTTAGCTCATATAATATTATAATATTGAAAAGTATCCTTATGACCCTTGGAATTCACTTCTCTCTCTCTCTCTCTCTCTCTCTCTCAAACTCTATAAGAGTTAGTCATTTGGCATTGTATTTGATGTTCCTCATGAGTATGGTGAAGACCTACTCATTTGTATGCCTTTTGATTAAAAAAATGAATAATTTTTACCTATTTCATGACTATACTTAGTGTGTTTTAGTTAAATTCTAGGTTTTCTTAGTGAAGACTATGGATTCCCTAGCAATTTGTCACATTCTTTCACCTATTTATAGCCTCTTCTTGTAGGGCATGTGAAGTATTCTAGGAGATGTTCATGTTTAAGTGAGTTTGTATTTTCATAAGTATCATTCAAGTCCTTTTATATAATCATCCTATAATATTAAATTCTTCTATAACCTCATAATGTAATCTCCATGCATGAATACTTGGATTGGAAATATGTATATTTTGGCTATTTTTTGGTCTCAAGTGATCCAGGCATCAATTTAGGTGACAATTCAGGTGATAGCTCCACCCCAATTGATGACGGAACTTCTGGGAGCCATAACATTTGCACCGTAGCTCCAATTGACTCACCATTTGAGCCGTTGGAAAGCTAAGAATGAGGATAACATTGTGAAATGGCATTGAGCTTTGCTCAATGAAGTTTGACCCCCGAAAACCCAATGGAAGTGCTTCAAAATTCAATTTTAGTAGTGAAGTCTAAAAATAGTAAGTTTCTAAAAATAGTAATTCCTCAAATTTTGTATTGTTTTAAATATTGGAAGTCAAACCACTTCATCTCCCTAGAGATTGGTGACCTTCCACATCCTCCCCATGCTTTCCAATTGTGTATAATAGAAGAGGTAACCCAAAATGTGAAGACAGACATCTCTTCCTAGAGATAAGAATATATTTGTATTGTGATCTTGAGTAATACTACATCTCTTCTCAGAGAATTCATTATTACTGTGTTATTTCTATGTTATTGTGATATTTATCAACCAAAACTTCTGAGTTTTGGATCATCAAGTGTATAATAGAATTGGTTGGAATCCATAAAATTGATTTGGTGTATCACCTCATTACTTTATATTTTATTTAAATAATATTTCTCTCTTTGCCCCACACAAATTTAGTACTATATTCAATCCTAAGTGGTGCATCAAGGGAGCTAGCCCCGTCTAGAGACCCACCTCATTCCTTAGGCTGACCACAAGCCTAAAGGTGATTCTATTGTGCTACTTGGATGAGGAGAGATTTGTATATCCTCAAAGGGTGTAAATACAATTGATAAAAAATACATAATGCACTATAAGAACAACATAACAACAACAAAAATTGCTAAAAACAACTATCAATGACCTAACCAAAATAGTAAACATTTGAGATCCAAAGGTCAAAGATGATCGAACCAACCTCCATTTTTCAATCCAAAAATGGAAAAAGAGAGGAATTTTTGAAGTTAGGGCTCAAACCTAAATAGGGAACCAACATCAAAGCATAAGAATCTTATACTTTCAACAAACACTACAATATAAAACATGAATCTATGCATTTTATTTTTGAGATTGAAGGGTCACATTAAGAAGAGATACCTTATCCTTACATTTTATATTTTTTACTACCTTCAAATTTTGTCCTCATTTAGTCTCATGCTTAATGGGAATAGATCCTACCAAATCATAAATTGAAACAAAACTATTTGGTGACCTCTCCTCTTCAATTTTAAAAGATTGGATGATTTACAATGAAATTTTAGCCGATCATTCCTCCCATAAAATAATTAGAGTTTCTATAACCAATTCAAGGGTTATATTAATATTGTAATTTTTATAATCATAACTAACTAGTTTTCTTCCTTTTCATTCAAATCGGCTATGCTTTCTTCTATCTTTGGGACCTATTCTTCTATTTTATTAGAATTTTCAACTTCAACTATTAAGAGGTCCCTATGAACATGATTTAACTATTTTAAGAATATTTATGTATTATTCATAATTTATTTAATGGTCTAGAGTAATAAAATTAGTAAATAAATATGCAATAATTAATCTACTAATTTTTATAATTTGAATATTTCTAAAAATAGTAATAATGGAGAGAAAACAAGAATTAGCTAGAAATTCACTGAGATGGCTATTACAGTATTTGAAATTCATTATGCAAGACTAAGACACTAAAAAATTAGGATTTATACTTTATTTATTAATTGGATAGGATCACTAAAATATACCACCCTAGGTTATAGTTTTATATCCTCTTCTACCACTATTATCTAAGAGACTTGGTCTTTTGGGGTTTTATTTGTTGTGTCTATGTGTGCTTGCCTATGAAATTTTGACTATTGGATGTCTGGGGAACCCTTGTAGAGATAATTTAGTCTTAAAACCCTAGAATCCATTCTTATTTGATAAAATTTTGGAAAGAATTGGGGTTAGGTATGTAAGATGCACTGAATATTTATTCACATCCCTTGTGTGGGCACACTCCCTACATACCAATACTCTAAAGAGTGATCAAGCCATATGTAGTTCTCCCAATTGATGTGCTTTATGAAATTATTTAAATGAAGATGCAAAATTCTAAAATTGGGTGTTCTTGAGATGGTTATGGACTAGTGTAAATATTTGGATGTGCTTTTAATAGTACTAGGTAGTTATATGAAGAGAATAGGGAAGATTACCTTAGTAGTCTCACTTGAATTCTTGTTTGCTTTGTGATATTTTCCAACCCATTATAAATAAAATTTTAATGGGATTTTATAGGGATCTATTGGTCATGGGTTAGATGTAATCTTGTTAGGCAGATAATAAGAGGGATAAGAACTAGAAGAAACTGACCATTGGAGGTAAAAATGCACTTGGATAGGAGCACTAAAATTAGACACTAGAGGGTCTAGTGCTGTAGTCCAAGTTGGGTGCTATTTTTTTAAGGTTATAAGACCTAGGGGATGGGTTTGTCATGGGAAAAGTATTTTGGCTGAGTTAGAATCAGATCTAGAAGGCTACAAATGATTGGGAATCAATAAAAAGATACCTATGAGGGTCATGAGAGTAAGAAAGAAGGAACTATAGGTTAGGTATCACAACCCACACTCAAGTTACCAATAATCACATTTTATATGACTACATTTCTTGCCCCTTTATTCTAGTGATACAGTAAAGCAAAATACTAGGATAAAGGAAAAATAGAAAGCATACATGAACTTGCCTATAAGGATTAAGCCCTTGAAGATATGTGATGTTAGGTGTGTATAGAGAGAGCACATCGTGAAGTGTAAATCTTTAATACAAAACATAAATTAGATTCATAGGATCTCTCTATGCACACCTTAGACATGTTATATCTAAAATAAGAATGTACAAAGCTGGGTAAGAGAGAGAGAGAGAGAAGGAGAAATGAATGAATACACCTCATTGGGTACATGAACCAATACAAAATTTGTTATGATGTTGAGTAATGTTGGGTATGTGTTGTACCAAGAGTAATATCATGAATGGATTCGAGTTCTTGATTCCTCAAAAGTGGCTCAAGAATGCAAAGGCTAGCCCTTTGGCTCCATCATCACCTACTATGTGAAGCTAAGTGATCATGTATGTGATAATAAATGTTTGGATTATGTGTCTAATCCCTATGGGTAGGTGTCTCAAGAATACAAAGTCTAGTTAGTCTTTTGGCTCTATTATTTCCCCATTAATTGAAGATATAAATTAATACCAATTTGAATGTGTGTTGTATGGTATGGCTCTTGAATCCCATGAATATACTATAATTTGTAAATGTGGCATAGATAGTTGACTGTATGCTCAAAATTAGGCCACTCTTGGCCACTCTAAAAAGGTGGAGATTACTGTTGTATGAAAGCACTCTAAAACTAGGAACTATGATTATATGAAAGCCATTATAAAATGTGGAGGTTAGGCTTGTACGAAATCCACTCCAAAATGATGCCAACCACTTATAGATGGAATAAGTCATGAAACTAAAATTTATGCAAATATTTAAAAATACAAACACATACAAATAACTCAAAAACACCAAAAACATTTTGATTGTATGCATTATCCATGTTTTACATTTTTACTATTACACTAGACTTACATTTTTTGTTTTATGCTATTATTTTTCAATTTATCTACATTACCATGCTTCACTTGATATTTTTGAGTGTGTGTAGTGACTTCTAGACCCTTGATTGCTTCACTCTACCCATTGAGGGGGTATTTTACTCTTACATGTGAGATGCACATTGATATATCTTCCCTCTGGGGGCATCTTCTACATGACTACACCATCTAGGTTATGTCATTTCAACACCACACACTCTAGTTATCATGTTAATGAACATTATTTACTAGCTTACATAGATTAATCTATCGACACTCACTAGTATTTAGCACCTATGTATTTCTTTGCATATATCTAGTCTTATACTAACATATCTTGCATACTTCACTCTTGCTTTGATTATTTATATGTGATTATATTTTCCAATCTTTACATGATTTCTTTCCTTACTTTGCATAGCTATATGTGATTCTATTCCTAGTTCCTACATATTTTTAGTATGTGCCTTAGGACATTTTCCAATGTCCTTTGCTTTTAATCCTCTATATGATTGTGGCTTTTATGCCAATTTTGCTTGCTTCAATTGTATGTGTATATGGAATTTGAACATGCCTTCTATGCTCTCTTTATAGTTTGAGTGACATGTGTCCATGTCTCTTATTTTCTTGGCCCCTTAGCCACTCTTATATGTTTCTTACTTCATGCCTTGTGTGCTTATTGTTTGATTGCTTTCCATTATTTGCAATGCCATGATCCAAATCATGCATTATCTTGATTCTTGGATGCCATGATGGAAATAATTCTCCATCCCTCCATGACAATTAACAACTAACACTTCTATTTCTAGTTTAGTACATTGCACATGAATTTACATTATTATATCTATTTAGGCATACCCATGTTAATCTAACAATCTCTCAATACAAACCATGCTATATCTTGGGATATCTTATCAATTATAATTTCTATATTTTTTAGCATAACACATTTTTAGGGATCTTTCTTCTGAGGGAAGTCATTTCAAAATCTGCATTTCTACCCTCAAAAGAGTGAGCAATAAAAAGGTGTTTTTCATAAAAATCAAAAATCTTATCGACCAAAAAATCTAGTTTTAGAACACTCAGAACAATAACCAAACATGAAACCAACCAGAATAGCACTAAGCTTGGACTACAACATCAATAGTGCTACTATCCATTTCTATCACTCCTATAAAAATAGTGGAAAAGCTAGAAGTTCTCGAAGTAGGTATAAAAGTAGGTTCAACTACATATTTGCACAACCAAACCAGTTCAAAATTAGCAGTTTTAGTACACATTTTTCTTATTTTATATATATATATATATATATATATATATATATATATATATATATATATATATATATATATATATATATATATATATATATATATATATATATATAAGGGGAATCATGTGTAGCATGATGGATCTCACTTCTATTTTTTGATATGAAAGTTGGTATAACTTCCAAATCATAATCCATGTTCCAAAGACCAGTTATTGGGGGCAATGTACATGACACATTTGTTTCTTTTCTTTCTTAGTTCAACATTATCTAGATATTCTCAGTAGTTGCATGCCATATTCTATCTATAAGTGGTTGTCATATAGAGTATATAATAAGAATTGATTTACTCTTATTTTATTATAGACTCACACTTCATGATGTGTTCTTTATGCACAACCCAACATCATAACAACATCATGAGCTTCACCTTTATACGTAAGTTTAGGTACACTTTCTCTTTATCCTTTATCTTAGTCTTTCATATTGTTGCATCACTAGAATAAAGTGGCTGGGGCGGGGGGGAGGAAATGTAGTCATATAAAATGAAAATTTTTATAATTATTTAGTACTTTTGTATTTCTTTGCTTATACCTAGTCTTGCACTAACATGGCTTGCATACTTTCACTCTTGCTTTGATTAGTTAGATGTGATTATATTTTATAGTCTTTACATGTTTTCCTTCCTTGCTTTGTGTAGCTAGATATGATTGTATTCCTAGTTCTTTCTTATTTCTAGGATGTGCCTTAGGACATTTGCCAATGTCCTTTGCTTTTATTCATGTGTGTGACTTTAGACATTTTCCAATGTCCCTTTCCTATACATTTTTATTTGATTATGGATTTCACATCAACCTTTTAGTTTTAATTATATGTGTATGTGGGATTTTAACATGCTTTGTATGCTTGTTTTCTAGTTTGATTGACATGTTCCCATGTCCTTTATTTGCTTAGACCCATGAACACTCTTGTATGCTTATTGCTTCTTGCCTTGTGTGCTTATTGGTTGATTTATTTCAATTTTTTGTAATGCCATGATCCAAATCATGCATTATCTTGCTTCTTAGATACCATGATCCATCTTTCCATAACAAATAAAAATTAACAACTGACACTTCCAATTCTTGTTTAGTACATTTCACATGTTTTTATATTATCATATCTATCTAAGCATACCCTTGATGATCTAAAAATATCTTAATACAAACCATGTTATATCTTGAGATATCTTGTCAAATATCATTGTTATATCATATATTTTACAACATAACACACTTATAGGGCTCTTTATTTTGAGGGTAATCATTGTAGGGTCTCCATTACTACCCTCAAAAGAGGGGGTAAAAAACAAGGGTTTTTCATAGAGATCAAAATTCCTATCAATTAAAAATCTAGTTTTAAAAAACTTAGAATAGTAACCAAACATCAAACTAATTAGAATAGACTAGGTAGATAGTGAAGAATATAAAACAATCATTTTTGACCAATTTTTGCCTTTATATCTTTTAGGGGTAAATATCATGTCATAGAGTGATCTTAGTTTTATTAAATGTAATATAAATTTTATTTGATTTGATCAATTATTTGTATAGGTCCCTTTTACTTTTGTTTAAGTCATTCTAATAGGTCTGAGTAGATTTTTAAAGAACATTTTCAAAGTTACAGATTTTGCATGTGTAGTAGTTACAAAGGAAGCTAATCATATGTGTTTATTCATCTTGGTTCAAATTTCCTATGTACTAAGTTTGAGGCCCTTCATTGAAGACAAACAAAGCTATTCATGTTTTTAAAAAAATGTAGACTTAGTCATTCGAGCTCAATCATCCACTTTGGGTTTTCCTATTAGGTAAAATTCCTTCAGAGGAGGTGTTTCACACAAAATTGGTAGAAAAATTTCAAGTGTTATTTCTTTTAGAGGTTTAATTTTTAGGTTTTCTTATTCAAGTGTTAGGAATTGTCTTCGACATTTTGTTTGAAATAATTACCCCAAAATATATATTTTCAAGTTGAAGGGGTAATTTCTAAATTTTCTAAAGGACACTTCAACTTTTCTAAAGGGCACCTCCATCTTTCTAAAAAGGTCATTTTTAAATTTTTTGAAGGGCATCTCAACTTTTCTGAAGGGGTCACTTCTAATTTTTTGAAGGGACATTTTTATAAAGTTGAAAGGTACTTTACAAAAAAAGTGTATTTTCACAGGAAGGTGGACTAAACAAAAGTTTTAAAAGGTGCATCCAAATAGTTTTGAAGGGTATTTTTGAAGCAGGGTGTCGTATTCAAAAGCTAGAAGGAGAAGACCTAATGCAAAGAGTTGAATTAATTCTCTTGGGATAAAATAATGAAACAAATTCCCAAAGGATTTTCTTTGAGACAAAATCTTAAAGGAATTTGTTCAGGAAAATTGTCTGCAAAAATTGTCAAAATCAAAAATCCCAAAGAAATTCTTTTAGGAAAAGTTGTTGAGACAAATCTTCCTGAAGGACACCTATAAATCCAAGTGCCCCAAATAGTTTCTCCAAAGGATATATTTCAAGAAAACCTGTCCCACTTTCCATGATTCAGATGGCACTTTCCATAGTTAAAGAACACTTGGCAAAATTCTAAAATAAACTTAATTTCAAGGGAATGTTCTAAATGAGTAAGGAAGATGATGGCCCCAAAAATGTCAATTTAAAACTACAAAAATTATCTATTGGAGTAAAAAATACTTGGTAGGAACTTGAAATTAAATATAAAGGTAAAAAATGGAAAGATCTTGAGCATATGGTGTAGACAAAACAATTGAAAAATAGACAGGTCAATTTGATTTGTTGCTGGTAGCTGACCTAGATCAAGGAACTTTCACAAAATCAACAAACACAGGTGTCCAGAGGATAGTTAGTAGTTAGAAGGAGCATTTTCTAATTTTTTCCATGATTTTAATTTCCTTATAATAGTGTTATGTGTTAACTCTCCTATTTTTAATTTCAAATGTTCATGGATGGTCTTTGATGGAGGTAATTTCCTATGCCAATTCTAAAGGTTTTAGGCCAATTTTCACCATTTGTATGACTTGTTTCAAAAAATTAGATCTCTTAACATGGAATTACTCACATCACCCCTCTTTCACATGTAATTGTAACTAATATCCTCAATGTGATACATGTTTGAGTGACCTTTGGACTTCCTTTACTTGATTTCTCTCTCAAAGCTATAAATATGCATTATTTTGGCTATTTGAGTAGCCTCTACCACTTATTGGGAAAACTCTGGCCATATTTGTACTCAAATAACTCTTAAAGAAATATACAAGTTTTTTTTCCACTTATATTATGAAACATTGAGTAATGACTTGAATCTTGTTGGTATAGTCTAATGAAAGATTGTCTTTTCTAGTTTGTACTCTTGATGGTCTACCATTTGTAGAAAGGAGATTTCTATAGGTCTTTAATAGTATTATTTTCTAAGTTTAAATATATCCTATAAGTGATCCATGATTTTATCCCTCTTTTGAATCATTCATTCCCTTCCTAAGAATCATATACCTTCTCAAATCTAGCATATGAAACATTGCTATAACAATGAATCCTGAGTTGTGAGTTTTGTTTGAGAAACATTTTTTTTGTCTTTAAGTAGTAGTTTCAGTCAATTGGGAGGACATTATACATTGGTGCATCACTATTTTGTTTCTTAGCCATTTTTCTTAATCCCATTTCATATTCAAATTGTTAATTTAGTTAGAGAGCTTTAAAGGTGCATCAAGAGGAGTTAACCCCTTATCTAGAGATTCATTTCTTAATATTATCACCCACATTAAGAAAAATGTCTCCATGGTGAAACTTGGATGAGGAGATTTAGGCATCTCCTTAAGATTGTGAATCCAAGTGTCAATAGTCATTAGATTTGTTCCAGGATAGTAGTGTTGAGACTAGACTATAACATTAGTGGTGTTACTATCCATTTCAAATGCTCCTATCCAAAAAACTAAAAAAACTAGAATTTATAGATGTAGATAGAAAAGTAGGTTCAACTGCAGATTTACATAGTTAGACTAGTTCAAAATAAGTAATTTAAGTACACATTTGCTCATAGAATATAGATATAGAGGGAATCATGAGTGACATTATATCTCTCACTTCTAGTTTTAGATACGATAATTAGTATAACTTCTAGATAAAAATCCATGTTCCAAACATTAGTGATTAGGGGTAATGTGTGTAAAACATTTGTTTCTTTTCTTTCCTAGTTCAACATTATCCAGACATTATTAACATTTTCATGCCTTATTCCATCTATAGGTGGTTGGCATCATTTTAGAGTATCATTCATACAATCCTACCTTCCACATTATTAATTTCCTAAGTTCTTGAGTGGCTTCCACATAAGCTAGATTCTCAATTTCGAAGTGGCTTTCATATAAGCCTAATCTCCATATTTCAAAGTGGCTAAGAGTGGCATAGTTTTTAGCATATATTCAACTATCCATGCCAACATTGTTAGATCATAGTACATTAATGGAATTCAAAATCCATCTCATATGACATACATTTCATACCAATATCAGTTCATAGTTCACTTCACAGGGCAATGATGGAGCCAAAGGATTAGGTAGCCTTTGTATTCTTGAGCCACCTATTTATAGAGGTTGGACACATGGTCTAGACATTGATAAAAACATGGATGACCACCTAGCTTCAATTAGTGGGTGATAATGGAGCCAAATGGATAGACTTTATATTTTTGAGCCACTTTTTGTGGAATTCAACACTCAGCTCCATTCATGATATTACTCTTGGTATAACATCATCTAGTATTACTCAATAATACTCAGCATTACTCAACATCATAATAGGTTTTTTATTGGTTCCTATACCTGATGAGGTATATTTATTCCTTTTTCTTCCACTCTCTTATCCATATTTGTGCATTCTTATTTTAGATATAGAGTATCTATTAATAACTAATTTACTATTGTTTTTTCCTTGTAGACTCACACTTCATGGCATGATTTCTCTATGCACAACCTAACATCACAACAACATCATGAGCTTCACCATTATAAGTAAGTTTAGGTACACTTTATCTCTTTTCTTTATCCTAGTATTTTGATTTGTTGCATCAATAGAATAAAGGGGAAAAAATGTAGTCATATAAAATTTAAAATTTGGTAACTTGAGTGTGGCTAATGACACCCAACCCATAGTTCCCTCTTGCTTTCTCTCATGACCCTTATAGACACCTTTTTTATGATCATTAGTCACCCTAGGCTTTCAAGACCTCATTCTAGCTTAACTAGGACCCTTTTCCATGGTTATTCCATCCCTCTAGGTCTTGTACCCTCAAGACAATAGTAGCCAACTTGGACTATAGCAATGGATCCTAGGGTGTCCCCATTTTTGTGCTCTTATCCAATTTCATTTTGAGCCTAGATTACCATTTTACCTTGATTTCTCCTCTTTGTTATTTCAACTTAGTGATATTACATTTAACCCATGACTAATAGATCCCTATATAATCCCATTAAATGATCATTTGGAAAGGGTTGGAAAATATCACAAAGAAAGCAAGACTACAAGACTACTCAATCACATTTCCCTATTCTCTACATATAGCCATCCAATCCTATTTTTAGCTTATTCAAATCCTTACACTAGTCCCTAGTCATCTAAAGCACACCTAGTTTACTATTGCCTTGCACTCACATATCACAATTACACCAATCACTTTTAAATTTATAACTACATATATCTTGATCCCTCTTTAGAGAATTGGTATTTAGATAGTATTCCCACATGAGGGGTTTAAATTAATGTCCAGTGAATACTAAACACACTAACCCCCCCCCCTCTAGTTTGGAATTGGTTAAAATATAATGGAAGAGAGTGTTTGAAGATAAAATCCACTATAGAAGGAGATATATAATTTTTGGCTATTAAAACTTTAGAGACAGGGTCACACAAACCTATTGAACAAAACCTAGAAAGCTCATATCCTCAAGATAGTGGCATCAAACAAGGAATATAACACTAGCGCCACTCCTATCCACTTTTATCACTCCTATCCAATCAAAAAATTAAAGTTATAATCCTATTTGTGATATTATTCTAGGCCTACATAGTGATTATCATATCTTATCTCAATCAGATTAGCATAGTTTAAACTAAGTATTATTTTCTCCCTCTTATTACTATTTTTATAAAATCTCTAATTACCAATAAATTACCCAAATTAATAGCTTATTTACCACATATTATTTATTGATTTATCAATCCAAACCTTTTAAGTAAATTAGGAATAAAACCCTAATTATTCCTAAAATTATTAAAACACATGTAAAAGATGCCCGCAGTGGGTATGTATATCAATGTGTGTCATGAATATATAACTAGGATGCCCCTTAATGGGTAGAGTGAATAAATCAAGGATTTGGATGTCGCAACACACACATAAAGAAGATCAAGTGAAGCATGGTAATATAGATAAATTGACAAATAATAACATATAACAATAATTTTAAGACTAGCATGGTAGTAGAAAAATAAATCATGGATAATGCATACAATTGAAATGTTTTTGGTGTTTTTGAATTTCTTTTAATTTTTTTGTATTTTGAAATGTTATATTATTTTTGGATTTTTGACATATGAACTATGTGAAATTAATCTTAAGGAAATTATGTACAATAAATTAAAAAAAATATATGTATAATGAAGTTGAAAGATTATGTACAGGAAAATTGAGAAGTTATGTACAAGAAAAAAGAAACTATGTATAAAAAATTTGATAATAGAAGATATGTACAAGAAGGACTAAGATTAAATGATACTAACTGGTGAGTCTCATGAGAGACTTGCTATTATGGTGTCTTGTATTGATCAAAGGAATCGTGCGTGATTGTGAAGCATAAGGGAATGGTGATGAATATGATTTTGAATATTCAAATTCATTGTTGGTATCTTGGAAATCATAATAACCTGTACTTTTCCACTCATCATTATCTTTTTGATTTTGAACCAATGGAATTCTAGTGTTGACTTTTGTTATATTTGGATATTTTCCTTTGATAAATTATGTCTATGAATGATTTGCCTTAGGATGTTCAATAAATCCCAAACCTTGGTGACAAACATTATCAATTAATAGAATAGGAGTAGTGATTCCTTGAGTCTACTTGCCCAACCCTTGACCTTGATAATCAAACTATTGTATAAATTTTTTACCATACACATACTGCTTTGAAATTTGAGACTCATTTTAGAGAGGTAGATTTACATCTTTTTCATGTTTTACCTATGCTTGTGGTATTGTTTGTTACTCTGATTTTGCTTTTTGATCCTTTTGTTGTTCTAAGTTAAGATTAGGTATCCACATTTATATTGTTTTTGAATTTGAACTTTGTGAATGTGTTCCTATGTCACTGTTCATTGCTTGACTAATTTACCTTGTATAGGGTCCTCATTATTAATTATTTGGTGTATATGTTTATTCGATGCTAAACATGAATCTATATGATGCCCATGCATTCTATGATATGGAAAATAATATCTAGATGTTCTCAAATTGAACATGTAAGCACATATGTTGAAGAGGGTTTGAAGAAGTTATAGGCTAAATTTATGCATGACGAATAATATTATAGGTTTATTATCCTTTTTTGGGGGTGATAACATAGATGTGGGTAGAGGGAAAGTAGCTATCATCCTCTTGGGGTAGATGAGGAGAATGAAATTCTTTCATCTGCATAACATATGACATTAAAAATTGATAGGTGGTTGTTAGAATATGCAATGGATCCTCTATGTATGTAAGGATTTTAATCTTAATTTAATTACACATAATAGAGAGATATCATGTTAAATAAGTCATTAGAGTTATAAGTTGTATAGAAATATGATTATAAAGAATATTCCACATGAGAGATAGTAAACAAGGGATAAAGAGTATGGAATTTTTCACTAATGCATAATTTTTTTTGACTTGTAACATAACATTTATAACATGTTTAACAAAATATAGTTGGAAAATATTATGCATGAGTGAGAGAGAATATGCAAAATAAATATTGAAATCTTATACATTTTTAGCAATAAATTTTGTAATATCATCCCTTATTATAAAAATTAAGCATGAAATGAAAAGAATGAAGCTTTGTATTAACATATGGTAAATTTCATCATTCATGTACATGATAGGACTGAGTATGGTATCCTTATCATTTTCTAAAAATTCAAGAAATATTTGAAAATAAGTGAGATCCATTTTTTAAATATGATTTGAGATGTAAGGTGATACCTTAAGAAGCAAATATGAGCTAGTACATGCAACTAGGGTTTTGAATGAAATTATTTTTAAAATTACTAAATAATTTTAAAATTTAATGAAATTTTTTTATTTAAATATGTATTAAAAATTATAAAAATGTAGGAAAAATACTAAGAAAATACTAGGACCTAATATGGGCAACTAGGGTTTGAAATAAAATTATTTTTAAATTACTACAAAATTTTAAAATTTAATGCTAATTTTTTATTTTATTATGTATGTAAAAAATAAAAAAATATATGAAAAATTATGAGGAAAGTTACCCTAGGGTTTCTAGGGTTTTTATCTGCAAATGAAGTAAGTCAGGTTCACCAAATGATTTAATAATTTTCAAAATATCAGTGTATTATTCCTAATTTAGTTAAGGGTCTAGAGTAAGAAAACTAGTAATTAAATATGTAATAATTAAGATAATAATTTGTTAAATTTAAATATTTATAAATATATTAATAAGGAAGAGAAAATAATACTTGGCTAGAAACTGACTGAGATGGTTATTGTAGGGTCTAAAATTCACTATGCAAGATTAAGACACTATCATAAATCAAGATCTAGCCTTTGATTATTGATTGGATAGGAGCACCAAAATAAGACACCCTAGGGTTTTGAACTATATTCCTCTTATACCACTATTGCATAAGATAAATAAGCTTTTTGGGTTTAGTTTATTGTGTCTGTGTGGGCCTGCGTGTGAAATTTCTACTATGGATGTTTATAGAACTCCTTGTAGAGTTGGTTTAGTCTCCAAACCCTAGTTTCCTTTGTGATTTACTAAAATTTGTAATATATGAGGGGTTAGTGTGTGTAATATGCATTTAACATGTATACACACCCCTTGTGTGGGCACACTGCCTACATACCAATATTCTGCAGAGGGATCAAGCCATATGTAGTTCTCCCACTTGATGTGCTTTATGAAATTATATATATGAAGATGAAAAATACTAAAATTGGGTGTTATTTAGGTGGTTAGGTATTGGTACAATTATTTTTATGTGCTTGTAATAGTATTGGTTGGCTATATGTAGATAATAGGGAAGATTCCCTTTATAGTCTCACTTATATTCTTTCTTACTTTGTAACATTTTCCAACCCCTTATAAATAAACATTAAAAGGGATTTTATAGATATATATTACTCATATGTTAGATTTATTCAAATTAGGATAACGAAAAGAGGGATAGGAACCAAAAGGAACTGACTATTGGAGGTAAAAATTCACTTAGATAGGAGCATCAAAAATAGATACGAGAGGATCTGATGCTATAGTCCAAGTTGGGTGCTATTTTACTAAGGGTATAAGACCTAGGGGTGAATTTATCATGGAAAAATAAATTTGGATAAGATGGAATCAGGTTTTAAAGGCTATAGATTACTAGTAATCAATAAAAATATACTTATGAGGGTCATGAGAGAAATCAAGAAGGACCAATGGATTGGGTATCACAAGTCACATTCAAGTTACCAATTTTCACATCTTATATGACTTATAACATTCTACCCCAAGTAAATAATTGTTTATATATATATATATATATATATATATATATATATATATATATATATATATATATATATATATATATATATATATATATAGCATGAATCAGCCAAATGCCCTATTACAAAATAATGCCTACTTTTGAAACATAATTGATACAGAAAAATCAAGCAAACAAACATCAATTTTTTGTTTTAGTGAATAAAAGTTAAAATCTAGTTAAATTTTGAATTAAATCTATGTAAAGAACCTTTTCAGATCCCTTTTTTCCTTATAAGTCCATTTTAGTTAGTAAGATTTAGTTTTATAGTCTCTAGGAGTTTTCCATCCAAAAGTAGGAATTTGAAAGCTCAAATATTGTAATTGAGTCTAAGAGGGTAGAATGCATGTGTTGAAGAGGTTAGGTGAGAAAATTTATCTTTTGAGGTATATTTAATTCATAAGGAAGGTATTTTAATGTATTTCATGTTAAGTTCTTAATTCATGTCATCTAAACCAATGTAGGATCACCCTTGTATATTGAGGGTTAGTTATGGAAAGAAGTTGGTGTAACCAACTCATAACCTAAATTGAAATGTAATGAATAATTTTTTTAAGGTGGGTTGTTGTAGAAGAGAGGTAGAAAATGTGAGAGAGAATATCCAAGAAAGGAAATAGTGGAGTGATAAAGTACAAATTGTAACCTTTCAAATAAAAGTTATTAAATCCCATATATGGGTTATGTATGTAATTTGAAAATGAACCATATGAATAAGGAAGTGATCAAGATTTTTTTGTTCCCTCTCTATTTTATCTCTATTTATGAATGATCATGAATTTTATTTAGGAATCCATAATGCCATTTATGATTTTATAATGTGTTTATTATAGGGTAAATGCAAGGAACACAAGCTCTAATTAAAGAGGAAGAAAGTAGTAGATTACTCTAGGAATACACAAGGGAGTTTCTCTTGACCCATGGATTATGAAGTTATTGTCCATCTAGTTATATATTAAATTATAGTAGTTTTTAAATTGTAAGGAGGTCATAAAATATAAAGTGTACTCTATTGGTGTATTATGCCCATGAATCATACTAGCCCAAAGGTGAGTAAGGGTCTTTGTTTGATGTTTATGCTTACAGTCCATTGTAATGTTTGAAAATTGAGGTAGGTAGTGTGTTCATTTATTTTAATTTAATTCACACCATGAAACACAAGTTTGATCTGGAAACATGAATATACAACCTTCTTAGATGGTGAAATCCTATGTTTGCAGTCAAAACCTTATGTGTTGAGTATTAAATAAATAAGTTAAGGTTTGAAAGGATGACTAAAAGTATGATTTGGAAATTATTGGTGATTTTAGTAATTTCAATGTGGTGGTGTAAAACCAAATGAGTAAAAACATTAATAAATAGGCTATAAAGGAGTAAGAGTTATATGACTATTATGAATACCCTATTTTGTATGCATGGTTACTTTACAAAATAAGTGGAGACTTATCTATTAAAATTTACAAGTGTACTATTAGATGTATGATCTAGATGATTTCCCATTATTAAATAATATTTAAATTCATTACAAACCTTATGGGACTTTTATAAACTTGAACATAGACCCTTGTTTGCATATGATTACCCTTGTTGACATAGTCAACACACAAATAGAAGTGTGAATGATATATGTAAGGTGTATGAAGGTTTTGAGAGGAAAATTATATATTTTAATAATATTTATGATCATCAATAATTTTCTAATAATTATAAAGTTTTCAGGAAAAAGAAAAAATAGTCAAAAACCCATACGTGATCAACGAAACATGCACAGTCAACTGAGATTTTGAGGTTTTAAACATATAATGGATGAATGGAGGACTATATAATATTTTAAGAGTTATATAGTATAAAAATATAATGTTTTTATGTTATTTTATCATTTTAAACCCTATACAAATAAAGTTATGAAATTTTATAGGTTCTCAACATATGTAGGATGGGTGAAACCCTAGAATTAGGGTTTAGTCATTTTTTAGAGTTTTAACCCTAGTAATTTTCTAAAAACATTTAATCCTACTATAGTGAAGGTGATGAGTTATTAAATTGGTTTTTTACTAATACTATATGGATAGGTACGAATTTGATGACTATGGAGTTGGAATATGGCTAATTAAGCCTATTTGAGGGTAGATTAAAGAAGGAAGTGATAAAAGGAAGTGAAATCAGACAAAAAAACATTTCCCATACCTTAGGGGGTATAAAGGAAAACTATAAAGGATATATATTCTTTAAAATGACACCTATATTTGGTTAAACAAGGGCAAACCTCAAAAAAAGGCTTATAAGCCTAATAAGGTTATAGAGAGCTTGGGAAGTGGAAAAGCTTATTACAGTAAGTTGGATCATTTAAAATGGGTATGGGAAGGTAATATATGATCCTTAAAGACCATATATGCATTAAAATTGGTCCTTTTAACCCTACTTCTAGTTTTGGTCCTTGATAGCTAAGGGGTGGTTGCCTAGTGAAAGCATAAGAATAAACATAGAGAAGAATGAATTGAAAAGATTAGACAATTAATGTGACTATCTAAATAGAGGTAAATTACATCGATAAATTTTTGTTAATAGTAAAAAAACATGGACTAGTTCAAGATTTTAATGAGCATAATGATCAAACTATAGAGACAACATTGAATATAAAAGAATTCAAGGTAGTATGACATGTGAGAGATATCTTTTTGAAGACCAAAGATGGCATAAGGATTTTGTTGAAGAATTATCCCCTTACCTATGCATCATTTGGTATCATATCAAGGTGATTATTTATTTTCATGTATTTTGAGTTATTCAAGGTTGTTGATTTGAAATGAATGCTTAATGTTATAAGGTATGCATGAGGTAACCTTGCAGGGTATTGAGGTAGAAGGAGTATGTTTCAAGTATGTTATGTTTAGATGAGTATATAGGAATAGATTATTAAAGAGAGATAAACAATAGCCCCAAAGTTATATGATAAGGCCAATAATCTAGTTAAATAAGGATTAGAAAATATAGAGATGAAAAGAGAGCATTGGAGCTCTAAGAGAGAGAAAATGGAAGAAAAAAGACTCCAAAAGAGAGTCAAAGAGGATAATAACAGGTCCTAGATAGAGGGAAAAAGAAGAGGAAAGCCCCAATATAGGTTTAATAATTAAGGTTGATAGACTTGCTTAGAGGGAGGTATAAATAGGACTAGAAAATAAAGAAAGAGAGACAAGATGGATATATAAAGAGAAGTGGAAGACATAAGAAGAGAATTGAGGCAAGGTATAGAGAGGATATATCCATTGATGATGCTCATAAGATAATAATAAATATAATGGATTATATGGAATATGAGGAAAAGTGTGAAGTGTCCACTAGTGTCATTTGTGAGAAGAAGGCACCAGAAGAGTGTCTTGAAGAATGATAAAAAGAGAGAGAAGGAAACCTAAAGAGTAACGAGAAGAGAGATGTTTCCAAGAGAGAAATAATAAAGAGAGATAGAAAATGGGGTTCTCATTTAGGGGAACAAGAAGATAATACAAGTACCAAGAAGAGAACATGAGAATGAAGACATGAATAGAAGATGGACAATGTCTATGCCAAAGACATTCAAGGAGACTATGTGGTCTCCCATTTTATATGCCAACATTTATTTTAATTTTTTGTTTACAGGTATGAATATAAACATGTTGAAGGCCAACCATGAAGCCTCAAATTTGATGAAGGATGGGCTAAGAATATCACCCATAAAGTGGAAAAAAGATGAAAAATAGAAATAAAATCTTGAAGAAGTGAAAGTGTTGAAGATAAAGAACATTCAAAATGTTGAAGATGAAGGTAAAGAGGAGTTATATTATACATTGCCATGTCTAATACCTGAAACAAGAGAAAAAACATGCAAAGAGGACATGAAGGTCACCCATGAAGACATGGAGGAATACATAAGATTGTGGAATTTTCCTATTGAGGTAAATGAATGTTTTAACATTGATTTTGATTGAATATATAAAGAAGAAAAGGATGATATGTGGGTTAATAAAAATAATGACAAAGTACAACCCTCAAAAACAAAATAAGGGCATGGATATGTATGACCTAAGTGGATAAAACAAATAGGTGATGAGAATAAGGAGATGGACCTCAAATAATAGATCAACTAAGTAAAATGCATAGGTGGAAAACAAATATAAGGGTGGAAGTAAAGCAAAAAATGGAAAGTATACCATGTTGGCATGGTATAGAAGAAAAACATGAAGCATGAAAGAGATAAAAATAAAAGCAAGTGGAAGCCCATGAACTTATAAGGTAGTATATGGGTGGTAAAAATTATTAAAAAAACATAAGAGGATCATGTTTCAAGTGTACTCCAAGTAAACAAGAATATTGAAGAAGATATCAAGTCTATAAAGTAAGTAAAACTGATGGTGCATGAAAACCAAACCAAGGAGGTGTAAGTAAAAAAATATAAGAAAGAAAATGAATACATAATTGATATAAGTTTATTCAATATGTGTTTTCAAATATTGTATATGATGATATGTTTTTATTTGATTCCAATGATGAAGACATATTGTATATGAAAATTATTTCCTTGATAAATGAGTGTGTATCAAAGTAAGATTAATGATGAATCACCTCAAAAAATATTTGAGAAGAATGTTATACATCATGAGAAGGTTTATGTGACTCTAAAAAATGAAGGATTACAAGGAGAAGACAAAGAACAAGCTGCCCAAGATAATGAAGAACAAAAAGGACCAAAATTTGATGAGGACTGTGAAGAGATGGATGCACTAAAGTTGAAAGAGGATATGATAATGTTGTAATAGGTATTAATTACATCTATGTGGATAAAATAAGGTGATATAAAGTAGTTAAATATAAATCATGAACTCCAAATAACACCAAGAGAGGAGTAATAAAGAGAAGCAAAAAGATTATGCAAACAAAACCACTAACAAGCAAGCACAGGGAGTGTAAGCAAACAAATAAGGTGAGGTACTCAATGGGTCAAGATAAAGATGAGTTTACATTATATAAGACTAGATATGGAAATATAAAAGGGTATAAAATAACATTGTACTATGGTGAGATGAAAATAACAATAAATTTCTCTTGCATAGTGATAGGTAAAATGCATCAAAATGCAAAGAATTTTGGAGAGGAGGTAGAAAAAGAGAGTATAGGAAAGGAAATAACAAAGTATGACATGTAAAGTAAGACATTAAATCCTAATTAATAATATGATATCATGAACAAGAAGCAAAAGCCACTAGACAAGAAATAAATAATTTAAAATAAAGAGGAAACAAGCTATCAAACAAGCATGAGGAAGAATAATGAACAAAAAATTTTCTCAGATAAGTATGAAAGGATTAAAACTTAATTAGAACAGGTTGAATATGCATAAAATATAAAGGTACATCATTTTAAATACTTCATAAACATTGAATATGCATGGACAAAAAGACTAGACAAATCCCCAAGGAATAAATACAAAAGTTTGGCAAAGAAAAAGGAACAAGAAAGGATGAAAACTATTCAATCAAGTATAAAGGAACCTCAAAGGATAAATTGGAAGGAAAGAAAGAAAGTTGGAGGCTCAATTTTTCTCCATTATGGGGAGTATGATGTAAGAGCATCAAGAAATAAAACATCAATTTTGTGTTGGTCAAGAGATGGTCAAATCTGGTTAAAGTTTGAAGTCAACATGTGTAAGGGATATTTTTAGATCCATTTGTGATGTATAAGTCCATTTGAATTAGTAATATTTATTTCAATAGGCTCTAGGAGTTTTCATTCAAAAACTAGGAATATTAAAATTCAAATAATGTAATTGAGTCTAAGACAATATAATGCATGTGTTGAAGAGGTGAAGTGATCTAAGTTAGCTTGTGAGTTCCATTCAATTCATGAGAAAGGTATGGTAATTTATTTCATGTTAAGTGCTTAATTCAAGTCATCTAAACCAATGTATGATCACCCTTGTATGTTGAGGGTTAGTTATGGAATGAAGTTGGCATAACTAACTCAAAAACTACATTGAAACATAATGAAAAAAAGTTGTAAGGTGGGTTGGTGTAGAAGAGAGGTATGAGAGGTGAGAGATAAGATGCAATAAAGGAAATAGTGGAGCCATGAAGGAAAAATTGTAACCTCTCAAAGAAAATTTGTCAAATCCCATGTATGGGAAATGCATGTAATTTGAAAATGAACCATATGAATAAAGAAGTGATCGGAATTTTTATCATTCCCTCTCTATTTTATCTTTTTTTATGAGTAATCACGCATTATATTAAGGAATCCATAATGCCATGTACAAGTTTTTGATGTGTTTATTATAGGGTGAATGCAAGGAACACAAGCTCTAAGTAAAGAGGAGGAAAGTAGTATATTACTCTAGGATTACACAAGGGAGTTTATATTGATTAGGGATTATGAATTTATTGTCCCTCTAGTTATATATGAAAGGAAAGTAGTGTTAACATTGTAAGGAGATTAGAAAAGATAAAGTGTCCTATGTTGGTGTATTATGCCCATGCATCATACTAACCCAAAGGTGAGTAGGGGTATTTATTTGATGTTTGTACATATATTCCATTGTGATGTTTGAAAAGTGAGTTATGTATTATGATCATTTATTGGAATTCAATTCTCACCATGAAACACAAGTATGATTTGGAAACTTGAATATACAACCTCCTTAAATGGTGAAATCATGTGTTTATAGTCAAAACCTTGTGTGTAGATTATTAAAGAAATAAGTTAAGGTTTGAAAATACAAGTTAAATTCTGATTTGGAAATTATTGGTGAGTGTATTAGTTGTAATTTGGTGGTGTGAAACAAAATGAGGAAAGAAACCTAATAGATAGGCTATAAAGGAGTGAGAGTTATATGGCCATTGTGAATACCCTATTTTATATGCATAGTTACTTTTCAAAGTAAGTGGAGACTTATATATTAACCATTCCAATTGTACTATTTGATGTATGATGGTGATGATAACCCATTATAAAATAATCTATATAAACCTTATGGAACTTTTATAAACTTGAATAAAGACCACTGTTTGCATATGATTACCCCTGTTGACATAGTCAACACACAAATATAATTGTGAATGACCTATGGAAGGTGTATGAAGGTTTTGAGAGGTAAATTATAGTTTCTAATAATGTTTAAAATCATTAATAATGTTATAATAATGATAAATTTATCAGTAAAGGAGAAAAGATAGCTAAAAACCTATACACAATCAATGGAGACATGCATAGTCAATTGATATTTTGAGGTTTTAAGAATAAAATGGATGAACGGATGATTATATAATATTTTAATCATTATATAAGATTAAAATATAACTTTTTTAGGTTATTTTATTATTATAAACATTGAACAACTCAAGTTATGCAATTTAATAGGGTCTCAGCCTATGCAAGATGGGTGAAACCCTAAAATTAAGGTTTAGTCATTTTTTGAGAGCTTTAACCCTAGGAATTTTATAAATTTTATAATCCTACTATATTTGAGGTGAAAATAGTTATTAAAGTTTTTTGGTACTCATAGTGTACAAATAGGTACAAATTTGAGGACTATGGAGTTAGAATAGGGCTAATTAGGCCTATTAGAGGGTTGATTAAAGAAGTGATATAAGGAAGTGTAATCAGACTAAATAAATTCACCCACAACTCAAAGGGGTATAAATTAAAACTATAAATGAGATTAATTCTTTGAATTAACACCTATATTTGGTCAACCAAGGGCAAACCTCAAAAAAAGGGCTACAAGCCTAATAAAGTTATAGAGAGCTTAGGAAGTGGAAAATGTTTTTGAAGTAAGTTGGATCATTTTAAATGTGTATTGGAAGGTAATATATGATCCTTAAATACCATATATGAATTAAATTTTTCTTTTTGAAATGTAGTTCTAGTTTTGGTCCTTAAAACCTAAGGGGTGGTTGCCGAGTTCAAACACAAGAACAAGACTTAGAGAAGAATGAATTGAATAGGTTAGAAAATGAATGTGACTATATAAATTGAGGTAATTACCATCAATAAATTTTTTTTAATAGTTAAACAAATAGGTATTATTTCAAGAGGTTAATGAGAATAGTGATCAAGCTATAGAGAAAAGATTGAATCTGGAGGAATTCAAGGTAGTATGACATGTGAGAGAGATCTTTTTAAGGACCAAAGATAGAATAAGGTTGTTTTTTAAGACTTATACCCTTACTTATGAATAAATAATACTTCATATTCAATTTTTTTCACCCAAATCCTACCATCAACATTCAAATATAAATTTTCTAAGAGTTAGGCATTCACATAAATATTAACCAAAATCCTAGCATATGTTGTATAAATATAATCTATTGTGGATTCATCTATCATTATAAATCCTCCTTGGGAATCACCTATGAAATTTGGATTTTATTTGGACAAAAAATTCAAAGTAAGGTAAGGAATGCAAATCCACACAGGTCATGTATTGAAAAAATCATTAACTAGGTTGAAGATGGGATACCATGACTTCATCATGAGGATATGATTATGAATAAACTACATCTGTTGGTACAAAATTACATATTTATCCTAATTTTTATCAAAAATAGATATAAAAAACCCTTTTAAAAATATATATATATATATATATATATCAATATTTCCTTTAATTATAGGTTTCCATACCTCTAAAATCCACTTATGAAGGGTTTGAATATTTTTCCAAATTTGATTGAATTTATAAATAAACCTCTAGAAAAATACCAAGATTCCTCTTATAGAACCCCTTATAGATCATCTCCCTCAAAACAAATATATTTATTAGACTTAATAGGGGTTTAAATTTTACTTACCTTTCTTGAAATAGTTATAGCCTAAGACCCCTTCTCTAGTATCTACTCCAAATTTTCTTCATTCAACATTGGATCCTTACTACTTACATCCTTGAAAATAGGGGTTTTGTTAAATCCAAATCTATTATCTCTATTCAATACTATTTTTACCTTCAATCCTAATGTTCTAGGATCATATGTCCCATTTACTACATCTTATTCCTCTTACATACTATCTATCACCCCTTCTTCTCACTTCCCTATAGACCTGCTCACCCCTATATTATCAATCACCCCTAATCTAGCCAAACCAGTCCCCTTTAATGATCTCTCAACTACCTCCACCATTCCCCTCATGTAATTTTTTATTAGTGCAATAATACCACTAAAAGTATTAATGAAATTTCTCTATAATGTTGATAAACCATGGATACAAATATAATTCATTCATAGTGTTGAATGTTATTCTCCATTCACTTCTATCATGAACCCAAATATAGTAATTACAACTCCTTATATCAATATTAGTAAATAATATTTATCCTAAAATTACATCCATCATATCATCTAGGTGAGATATAGAAAATCTATGTTTGATTATGATTTTAATGATTAATACAATATCGACACGCATCCTCATGTTACATATTTGTTTTGAGTTAGAAATGTTGGTGTTTTAAATGGACTAATTCTCTCAATTACTATGCATTTTCTCATCAATTGAGTAACCTTTTCATCCAAATTTTCATGTTTTGTTTGACTTATCCCATACTTTTACTGGTTTCTAAGATTTGATTGTGTAGTTAAATCAATATGATGTTAAATATCCATTTTTGGTGGTAAAGCTTATGGAAATTCATTAGAATTAATGTTTTCATATGATTTTAAAACTTTTTTATATATTTATAACATTTTTTCAAAAATTATACATATTATTTACTCCATCATGAATTGATATTCTATCATATTATTATGGTCTTCTCAATAACACATAACATACATCAATTGTGAAAACACAACACCATATTTCAATATTTTAGGTTTTACCTATACAAAAATTTATTAAACACATTTAATATATTTTAACTCCATTCCATTTACAAAACCATGAAATATGTTAAGGATAAGGATGCTTCATGCATTTTATATCTAGTTTCTCTACAATTTCTTTATAAACTATGTTTTTATGAACACCACCATTAAAAAATTATTTTACATGTTTTACCTTAGAAATGAAATCTTGTTCAAAAAATATTTTTGAAACCATTAATCACCACCTTATTTATTATCAACCTATTCTTTCCTTGAAGATATCATTATTCTACTCATCATGATATTTTATCCTATGTTTTTTGCAACCTTTATATTTTCTTATTTTTATCATTAGCAACTAGAGTCACTCTTGGTTGATCATATTGTCTCCTTTATTTTTCATGATAATTTGAACACTCAAATCCTTATTTTCCTTCTTCTATACATCTTTAACAAACACAAGTTCTGTGTGGACCATTCCATCTTCTACCACCACCATAGCCTCTACCACTATGAAATCTTATTCCTTTTTATATAATTTTAAACCTTTATATTTAGCTTCTTACTTTTCCATTTCCATATTATGATTCAAATAAAATGGGATTAAACCCACCTCATCCCCTTGGATATTATTATCCTTGTTTTAGCGTAGTTTTTCTTCTAAAAGATTGTCTATTTTTTTTACTTTCAAAGCTAATTTGTATGCCTCCTCCATGATATAATTTAAAACACTTACATCCCTTACATCCATATATTATTTTGTTTTGTCATTCCCCACTCATATGGATATTATAAAACATAATTTTATGGCTTTGTACAATATGATATTTTTACTTTAATTTTTTAAATCTTCTATAGAGTTTTTGTGCACAATATAAAAGAATAAATTTCACTATAAGCTTCTTCTCCATTTTGATTCAAGTCTTGATTTTTTATACACCCTTTCTTTGTCTCTCTTTTTTCAAGTAATCCCACTAAATTATTGTATGACCATTAAATGTTTTACATGAAAAAATTAATTTATTTTATTATTTCATATTTATCCATTGAAAAAACTTCTCATACTTTTTAACTATTATATGAACTCTTATAGTTTTAAACTACCTTAATACTCTAAAACTTTTACCTAAATTCTTGTATTCCTTCCCTTTAAATTCATATCCATATTTTATTAAATTTATGGTGGTTGTTATTTTTATTTATATTCTTTTTTGACTTCTTATTCATTATTTATTTCTTCCTCTATTTCATCTCCTCTTTATTTTGTATTTTGTGTGTGACAGTTGTAGTCAATTCTTCCACTTATCTCTACAACTATTGCATAGTCAGTTTAATTTATTCAATTTAATATCATCCTCTTACCATATTCAAAAATTATATTAAACCATATAGTTTTTACCTAAAACATAATTTCAAAACCTATTAAAAAAACACAAAAAAATTACTTTAGAGAGCCAAACTTTGATTTTATATTAGATGATGAAATTAAAAAGTAAAAAAAAAATTAATAGGCACAATTTAATCATAATTTTATGAACACTAATATTTTTATTATTAATTAATGTATTAAAATAATTATATAAAAGTATTTAGATAAATCTCAAATCTAAATTAAATTTTACAAGAAAACTTAAATAATCTAAATAAATGAAAAAGTTACCTACAGTTAACTCACTCTTCTATTTCTAATAATTGTTATTTTTATCAACTTTTACATGAAAGAATATATGGGTCTAAAAATATCCACTTATGCTAGACACACAAAATTCACAATAGTGGATGAATTTAAACTTAGGTTTATGTTTGGTTATAAATATATCTTATTTCCAAAATTCTAAATTTTCCAAAAAAACACTGAAATGTAATTTTATACCTTTATATCATCAATTATGAATTCCAAAATCTATGTAAATATAACCTAAACATATAGTGTTATTTATGGTTTTATTCTCCTCTCTGAGGTCTTCATTTAAAAAAAGAGATCAAACATGTTCTCAGATCAAAATTTATGGACTCAACGAGATAGGTGTATACATCAATAGGTTCATTCAAAATTTTATTGTTACCATTAATAGTATATATAAGAACACTATTTATCATGGGTTTCATATAAAAAAACTTATCATAAAGCATATAGAGTAAATTAAAAACCAAAGGCAAGACTATACGAACAATACTTGTATTTTTTACTTATTTATCCACATGTATCTTTTCATTAATAAGATTAGAGTTTAGAAGAAAATTTTCCCTAAAAGTTTGAAAAATAAGTTTAATAATCCTTACATAATTTAAATCATTCACATTATACAATTTAATATTATAAAAAGACAAATCATTCTCATTCATTTAAAAAATGTAAACAAATATAGTGCCAAGTAAAGTCACACACAAAGAAAACAAGATGTTAAGGATGGAAAAAGGGAATAAATCCCTAAAATAATTTTTTTTCATGGATGAAAAAAATAGTAATGGGAGACATGGTATAAAACCCTAGGTTAAATGTAATAATGTTGGGTTAACCAAAAAAAAATGATTTTAGCATGATATAAATAAACACAATAAACTAAAAAAGATGCACTAAAGAGATATACCATTTAATATTTGTAAAATGTTAATTTTGGATATATCATTTTGGAAAAAAAAACATAAAAAAGGAAAATGTTGACTTGATAATTTAATTTGGAAGATAAATTAATGTAAAGGAACACTCACACATGATATGGATTTATTCTTTGTGAAGATAGATATGGACTATTTTATCCTATGGAAAATTTTCTTCTAAATTTTAAGATTTGATTCCACATTAATGAAAATGATGCATAGATAATTAGTGCCTTAGGTAGGATCAATGGTCACATATTTTGATCTATATTCATGTCCTCCTACATAATTTTAGTTTATTTTTTAGTTTTATACTTTATATTTTCTTATATCACTTCACGATTGGATGTCATCTTTGTCTTTTCTTGTGATTTGTAGAATGGATGGCATAGATTATTTATTTTTATCTTCAATCCTCTTGACCTATATTTCCACAAAAAAATAATCCAAATATTGAATAAAATAAGTAGATGGGTTAGGAAAGCATAAAGGTGTTATAAATATAGATCTTAAGATTTCCTTTCAGATTACACAATGGAACGACATTTAGAGCCTGCATAACTCTAATTCATAATAATGCATCTCAACAATCAACTATATAAAGTAGTAATAACCAATAGCCATATTGGTTCACCTTAGATGCTTACTTAGGGATAAATACCACTAGGAAATACCATAGAGAAGTATGTTTTCCAAAGAATTATATGATATTTGAGGGTTTATTAGTATGCAGATCCATACTGATAACTCCAAACTTGGAAAGGGAACTCGCCTTCTCTATTGGACTAGATAGGAACCCTATCCCTATCCAAGTGTCCAAACAATCCATGTGGTCATGGTTTGATAGTCCAAGATACTACATAAATCATACATGCATAGGATGCCAATAAATTTATAGCCATCATCCTTCTATCCCATTTAGACAATGCTAATAACACTAAGTATGAAATTTATCATATCAAGAATGTCTTGCTAGCCATTTGCTATAGAAAAAAAAAAGATATAAGATAAGTACAACACTTAATCATGGAGGCTTACAATGACCAAATAATGAATTAATCTTACTAGATTATTTATACAAGTCTTACCCCATCATATGATTAGGATGTGGGGATCTTAAAACCACCACTAAAACTAGCATGACCAGATTTATCAAGTTACCATAATATTTTAGGATTCGTTCAAGCAAAGGATCACTCCTTATGATACCCCCATTCGATAACTATATCATGATCTAATTTATTTAGGGATCATGCACCTTTTATCCATTACATAAAAAATGTCAAATATGAGGTTATAACTCCGTTAAAAGAGGATTATTCCTCAATAAATTAGGTGAGTCATAAAGAACTTAGTTCAAGGTAAATGAAATTACACAAGGGAGAATCCTAATGAATAAACATACAATTGGAATTAATAAAATAATTACTTCTCATGATATAGATATACCATCCCATAAGCCAACCATAGGAGTCTTGCACCCATATGTTGTTTACTTTTCCCTTGGTTATAATATCATGCTACTATACAAAACATAGGCATTCACACCATTCAATTAATATATGTATACCCACACTAAATTACAATCACTTACATAATTTTAACCTTTACCACGAGTAACCAATAAGGAAAAATTATTAAATAATAACTCATTACTAATTTGGACTATTAAACCACTGATCATAGTGTAATCATTATAAGATTACATGATATATTTACACCTCATTATAATTCAGGAATTAAATGCCATTCAAAAGGACTATTACATGGTTTAGTGATCATAATATAAGGTATACCAAGATAATCAATGCCAAAGGTAATCTTATAAATTTTAAGTAAACACATCCGCCTATAATCAAATGACCATATGCCTCATCAATGCAATAATAAAAATATAAACAACCTTTAATTAATCAAGAATTGAATTAGGAATAATTGAAATAATAAACTCACTGAAAACATACCAATAGTTTATTTAACCAATTTATCGTTATTGACTTGAACCAAAAACAAAGGTACTAGATACAATAAAGGATATCATTAGTTTTTAGTATATTTAATTACATAAGAAATATAAATATACTCACTAAAAATGATTCAACAACAATCAGGGAAGATAATACTATAATGAAAACACATTGCTTTTTGTCAATAAGATAACTGATTAAATAATCTAATAGCTATATATAATTTATCCCAAGTTATAAACATACTTCAGATTATGTTTTTAAGTAAAAAATGCCACATATTTATATATTTTATATAATCAAAATGAGCCCATGTTAAATCCAAAACATGATAAGTGAAGTAACATCTATTATCCATTGACATCTTCTCACATAAGGATATCGCCAGTTAATATTTTTGTATTTCACCATGCATCTCAATTCAAATTAAGAGTAATAGTACTATAGCCTATGTGTAAGCTCATCAAGCATAAATCAAATCATTGATTCATATATAAATTAATCTAAAATGAGGTCCATAGCAGTAAGTATTAACTATGCTCAATCTCAATGTAACATTACATACCAACCAAATGTAAAAAATGATCATATAATCCATAAATTTATGTCACCAAGTATTCAATTCCAATAGACAATGATAAAATTAATCATGTTTATAAACTTTTCCAACTACATAATACAACCAATAAATTCCTCAATCATAAATATATAAGAACAAGCTTGATTAATAGCTAATGCCAATCAAGTCCAATATAACAAGCTTATTACTGAGGCTAATGTGAATAAAATCCAATAATGGGAACAAACAACTATAAGGTTGAATATAAATATTTTCCACCATAAAATATAAATACAAAAGTGTACAAATTTAACCTAAATCTTAGACACAACCACTAGTTCAATTAATTTTTTTTACATTTACATGTATATTTCATATCTGAAATTATATTACTATGTTATACTAATGGGTGTACAATAACATATATAGGTCAAGCAAACCATACTATAGCCAAAGTTAAAACTAATATTTCAAATGTAAGAGTATATAATCCAACATATATACATAGAAAGAAAATTAATTTTAGCTAGTTAGATGTCTAATAACCAAGCTAACACCATCAATAATGCCACTAATAACAACATCATATACAATATTATTCTTTTCCAATTTAATAGTTCTTCAAAACTTCATAATATAAGAAGATATAACGGGAACATATAATGAACAACCATAGGATAATCCATTGATCTCATCGAAATCATACACCAACTTACACGGTCATGAAACATGCTTCCACATGAAGTCAAGGTACATCCCTAGAAAAGGATGAATACAGTGATGGGAACACACCTCAAAACCATCCCTATGAGCCCAACCATCGGTGGCCCTTACCACCCCAACCATCATCTAGGTGGAGGGATTCGATAACTAGTTACTCAATCGAGGTAAGAGTTCTACAAAAGATATTGAACCACCAATAAAGACTTATAAAAATAGTCAAAAAGGGATGATAGAAGAAATACATTCAACATAGAACCATAAAACTCAACAGAACTAGTTGGTTTGAGTAATACCCAAGGCATACCTAAAATCTTTATAAAAGATGATTTACACCATAAATTAAGATCTATCATATCCATCTAAGAAGATCAGAAGGTCAAGCCAAATCTATTGCTCAACCCAAGAGGCTTCCCTAAGTGTAAATTGATCAAATACAATGGATTTAATCTATAATAGCCAAAACAATTAAATCAAGTAAAAAGGAGGAAATACATATCATTCCATAATGGAAATAAACTTGGTTTGGTTTTAAAATGGCCATGTACAACCAAAATTCAATTCCTTAGAATATTTCAACAATTTTGAAACCAAAATAATAATGTAACCTCACTCAATGAAAGCAATATAAAATAATTATATTCTAAGATGGATAAATTTAGCCCAACCAGTTTGAGGAAAAACCCACTCCCACCAATAGGAGTAACATAGAGGTTTACAATCAGTAAGGATAAATTGATTTCATTATAAACTAGAACATAAAATATGGAAAAGAGATATGCATATTAGAGGGTTGGCATCAAGTGGTAGCCAAATAATTTTGAAGCATGAATAGAATCATAAATCAGGAAGGCATCAAAGATTACAAAAAATATATTCTTATTTACATAAAATATCTATCAAAATAATCTTGATAGAATCATATATAAGGCATCAAAACTTTAGATAAATCCATCCACTATACATATGATATCTATCAAAAAGAACTTATACAAAATAAAATAAAGGAAGATATCAAGCCTAATAAAAATCTTTCCCTATTTACATATGATATCTTAGACAAACATTATCAATAGAAAATAAGCATGTAATAATAAATAACCTAATTGGGAGTTGAAACTAATGTTTTTAGTTAGGTAGCAGATTACATATAATATCTAGTATAACAAACATAAATAGAATCACATAAAAATAAGGCATCAAAGTCTTAGATAAATGTATCCTTATTTACATATGATATTTATCATATCAAATTATCAATAAGTCACCCAAATGGGTATTATCAGAAAGACTGGTATTTTAGGGGCCTTCTAGGGATAGTTTTATCAAGTTTCCAATAGTTACAACAGGGTTTTCGAAGGTTATAAGTCACCACCATTCACTTGGTAACAAAATTCTCAAATCCACTAATCAATTAAAACAACCAAACCATTTAATAATTAAATCCTATTATTTAATTTCTCCATTACTTTGATAAAATAAAATCATAATAACAAGAAGCAAGATATTAAAATTACCCAATAAAGATGAAGAAGATTTTTAATTTGATTCAAGCCAATATAGATTCATTGAGAAGTCTCAAAACTTCTAGATTTATCTAAAATTATTCTACCACATTTTAATAGGGAAATAAGATAATAAAATTTAGAATCCTATTGAAAAATCAACAATATGACTTACTAAAAACATGTAGGCTGTTATACCTAAATTTATGGAATCTAGATAAAGGGTACAGTTTTTTTTATAGAAACCTACTATTTATGTCACATAGTCCACCAATTAAATTTTTGGATCCTTACCAATTGATATCGACCCTCATAGACCAACTATTTTTCCCATGCCCGACCTTACTCTCCACTCTCCTCATGCAGAGGGATATCATTCACTTGTTCAGTGGTGGTTATTGGATTCACTTGCTATTTGAATGATTTTAAACACATTAAAAATTATTATTACAATATCTTAATACTACTTGGTCTAATTCACATATGCTCCAAAGATTTTACTTTCACTTCCATAACTCTGTCTACTTGGATATAGTCGTTAGTATCATTTTTTATTGAATTTCCCTTTGTACAGAATAATATGGAAGTATATGGGTAAAATAACCAATATTATTAATACCATTGATCATGGTATATATTCACATGAAATTTTCATGCCAAAATTTAGATAGACCACTCTTCTATACTTTTTTAAATCTCTATTTAAGTCTAATAGGTCATTTGATGCCCTATCTACACATAGTGAGGTTATAGTTGTACTCATAGGTATATAATAATTTTAAAACCTTTAAAACCTATTTACACTCATGACACACTAATTTCATACCAAATTCTATAACATTATTATTGTGGAATTTCTTGTTATATACACTTTTGTATTGAAACCTTAACTATAGGGTTTTGACAGATTTTTAGACCCTAGAGTAGGTAGTTTTGGAATACATTTTACTAAATGAGTTTAAACACAGTTAAATGATGTGTAATATATGTAACAATATCATACACATTTAAAAATCTTTACTCATTCCTTGTCATCTTTGCTACATAATTATAGGGACTTCTATGTTTTCCTATGTGAGAACTTCCTGACTGTATGTACCTGAAAACCAAATTCTTAAAGTTTTATAATGGATTATCACTTTCAAATGAGTATAATAAATTATTAACCTCTGTAAATTATTTATCCAACTATTTACATAATATTTTTTCCTTAATTACACCTCTATTATTCCATTTACCAATTCATTGGGTTACTTTGTATGACTGTGTGTATAAACATAGGGTTATTAGACATGAGCATCACTCTTTGGTTACTAGAGACTTAGTTTAGAATTTAAAACTTTATTTTTTATTTAATAATGTTTAATTAACCCTATTAATCCTATCCTAAGTCTTATAATCTCCTTTATAAACTTTATCCACCATTGATCATAATGTGGTCACCACTATGTAGGATTACACATGCTATATAGGGTATGAACAACCTTTATCCTTAAACTATTGAATAAAACATAGAAATTTGAAAATGGAATTTAAAAAATAATATGTGATTATTTTAAGATGTATTAAATTTTATAATGAGTCTTGAACATGTTTATGCCAATCATTCAATCAAATACAGTCAATCTTATTTGCTACTCATAGAAATAGGGTATTACATGATCTATAACTAAAATATTTGAAAATACATTGAAATAACATTAATATTTAATTAAAAAATAAAATATATTAACTACCATCTTTAATTAATAAACAAATTTTTATTACTTATTTGGAAACATACTTTATCTTTGGTCCATCTTGCCATATATATAAATTATAGGGGTTGTAACTTTCTTTCAAAAACAAGAATAATTTTCATTTGATTTTTTGGATTCAATACATTTCATATTTTAAAATCAAACCTCCTATTTTCTCTTCTCACTCTTGAATGACCCGACTTGCCTAAAACCAAAAACCTCTACTTATTCTAAAAGGCTCATAACTAACTTATAACTCCCTTATACATTAAGAGTGAAACCTAACCACCACATATTTGTCAAAATCACTAATTACATTATTTAATTATGTAAAAAAAAATTATTAGCTCTTACAATATACTTCATAAGGTTACATACTTAAGACACTTCCAAAACCTTGACAAAACATTCAAATTTTCAAATAATGAAAATTGGTAGGAAAATGCCAATGCATTTCAAATTCAAACTTAATCAAAACCTAATGAATCAAAACATGAACTAGACTAGCACTTAAAAATGAGGTAGTGATTCTCTTACATCATTATACATAGGATAAAATGTAAAATTTCCCTAAAAGTTATAAGTTATTGGTCTTTGATTTTCCTTACATCACCTCTAATACAATGGAATATCTTCCTAGATCCCAAGGTCTATCTGAGATACATAGACCTTTGTGGTACTTGATTATGTAGGTTACTCCTTGTTTCATCTTTATATTTCTTCCACATTTGAGGTCATCCTTCTATACTTTGATCTTCAACTTGATCTTCTTTAGCACTTACGTCTTATCCTCTAACCATCCTACTACATGGAACACACAAGTCAATAAAAACAATATTATGCTCATCTTGTTGGAAACCAATCTCTTTATCATGATTTATATTTATTGTATTTTTTATTTGTGGGAATATTATTTTTTATTTCCTTTTCTCTCCTTTAAACCTCTCATTCTTTACAGCCTCTTTATTCTCCTCTTTTTATTCTACCTAATCAATGACTTCCCTTTTCATGGCCAATGCCCTCAACATGTTTATGTTCTCAAAAAATTAGTCTAAATTATTATTGATTTTTATGCATGAAAATTGATTTGATAAAATTTAAAATAGTCATATTACTTTTTCATCTAAAATTATCTCACCTCTATCTTCTTCTCTCAGCTAGTCCTTTGTTTTAGGTAATTGTACTCTTCTAAGAAATTTTGTTTCACCTTGATCCTCATTAATAAAGTATTTTTCACCTTGATCCACCTTAATAAAGTACTTTTCACTTTTATCCATTCATTATCTAAGATATCTCCTTGGATAAACTTCTTTGAGCAGTTAATTTTCTCTTTCTTCTTGAGCTTCTCTAGCTCCTTGTCTCTTCTGAAGCCTCTCTTAAATTTAAAATGCTTGAGAAACTACCTAAACATTATTTAGTAGTATATTCAAGAAAAATTCAACAAAATTTAAATTAAGTTATCAAATTCATAAATTGAAAATTAAAAAAGAAAAAATATACTGAGCCTTCTCCACATGATCTTGCTTGCTTTGATACCAAAATGATGTTGAGTGATAAGGTTGATTTGTTCACTAGTGGTTATTAGATTTAATGCCTATTTGGATGATTATAAATACCTTAAAAATTCTTATTAAAATCATTTAATATTACTTGGTCCAATTTACACACTCTCCAAATTTTTTACTTTCCCTTCCATAACTCTACCTACTTGGATACAGTCCCCAGTAGCCTTTTTTTATTGAATTTCCCCTTGTATGAAATAGTACAGAGCTATATTGGGAAAATAACCATTTTTCCTTATACCCTTTATCAATTTATATATTCACAAGAAATTTTAATTCCAAACTCTATAGATAGACCACTCCTCTAGACATTTTTTAATCTTTGTTTAGGTCTAATAGGTCATTTGATGCCCTATCTACACATAGTGAGGTTAAAGTTGTAATCAGTGGTATAGAATAATCTAAAAACCTTTAAAATATGTTTCCACACAATAAATTATAAATTTTTACCAAATTTTATAACATTATAATGGTGGCATTTCTTGTTATATATACTCTTGTATTGAAACCCTAACTGTAATGGTGTGATAAGTTTGTAGACCCGAGAGTGGGTATTTTAGGCATACATTTTACTAAATGATTTTCAATACCTTTTAATGATTGTGTAATATCTATAAAAACCTCATACACCTTTTCAAATCATCACTAAATTTTTATGTCACATCTGCTACAAAATTATATGGATTAACATGTTTTCCTATATGAGAACTTCCTAATTGTATCTACCTAGAAACCAACTTCTTGATGTTTTATAAGGTATTAGCACATTAAAAGTAGTATAATAGGTTATTAACATTTTTAAATTATTTATACAAAATTTTACACAATTTTTTATCCTTAATAACACCTCTATTATGACATTTACCAATTCATTGGGTTACTCTATATGATTGTGTGTATAAACATAGGGTTATGAGACCTGAGCATCATTGTTTTGTTGATATAGACTTAATTTAGGTTTTTAAAATTTATTTTTGATTGAATAATTTTTAATTAACCCTATTAATAATGTACTAAGTTTTATAATATCCTTTATAAACTTTATCCACCATTGATCACAATGTGGTCACCACTGTGTAGGATTACACAGGCTATATAGGGTCTGAACAACCTTTATCATTAAACTATTGAATACAACCTATAAATTGGAAGAATAAAATTTAGAAAACAATATGTGATTCTTTCAAGATGTTAAAAATTTGAGAATGAATCTTTAACATGTTTATGTTAACCATTCAATCAAATACAATCAATCTTATTTGCAACTCACAAAAACATGGTATTGGGTGATCTATAACTAAAATATTCCAAAGGAATTTGAAATAAAATTAAAAAATTACTTAAATAATAAAATATACTAAATACCACATTTACTTCAAATATAAATTTTTAAAAATTATTTGGAAACATGCTTTATCTTTGGTCCATCTTACTTTATCCAAGTTCTTTGCCTATATTTATAAATTATAGGGTCTACAACTTTGTTTCAAGAACAAGAATCCTTTTAATTTCATTTTTAGGGTTCAATAAATTTAATATTTAGAATTCAAACCCCTTATTTTCTCTTCTCACTCTTGAATGACCTAACTTGCTTCAAACCAAAAACCACCACTTATTCCAAAAGTCTCATAACTAAATTATAACTCCCTTATATGTTGGGAGTGCAACCTAACCACAACCTATTTGTAAAATGACTAATTAAATGATTTAATTATGTAATTTTTTTAAATTAACTCCTAATATATACTTCACAATGTTACATACATAATATAACTACAAAACCTTGACAAAACATTTAAATTTTCAAATAAAGCAAATTTGTGGGAAAATACCAATGCACTTCAAATTTGAAAATTGATCAAAACCTAATGACTCAAAAAATTATACCAAATTAATAATATTAATAATATTTTTTTACAAAAATTCCTTACATGAAGGTATTAATACATATTGTTATGGTTACTCCACCACATCATCAACCGTTTAGGGATTAGTATAGAATCCCACACCGACCACACTAAACATTAGAGAAGCCATTCTAGGCATCACATATAACTTGAAGGCATATGACATGTTATCCAACACATGTGATCTCACATGATGGTCTAGGGATACCAATCCCAGCATCTAAAATTAGCCATTTGATGGCATTACTCAACCTTCATCACTCTATCCAAGAGTTAAGTGGGTACCTAAGATTTTCAACACTACCTGATTAGGGATTTGTTTTACTCTTTTAGATAATAAAATCAACATACATTATAGTTATGATTTTGAAAAAAACAAAAATATTCATCCTATAATGTCTCTAATAGGTATAACAAAAATAATACCTAAACCATAACACGTTTAAACTTACAAGACATTACATTCATGTATTTCAACAAGTACCACCTTGCTAATTTTACATAAATGTCCTATTTATAAGACAAGTTAGTGCTTCACAAGGTTTAAATAATAAAATTTCACAAAGTTTTATTTTACCACAACCTCTAAGAGGTGGTTAAAGGAATGATGGATCCATAAAGTGACCATTATGCACTAATATTCCATGGCCAATTTTTGGCACTCATGGTGCACACTATGAATAAATCATGTAGCTACTTATGCAAAGGGGAAAAGTGGATTTTTATCCTATGAGAGACTCCACATCATAATCAATTCCTAGTCAAAATCATTATGGATTTATTTCTTCTCTACCCTTAACCTCATACTTGCACCAATATTCCATACTAGAGTAGTGATGCAAGATTACATCACATAATAGAACATTATACCTTGGTAGATTTAAATCAATAGAAGTTGGTTTAAAGAGAAAGAAACACATCACATGAGTATCTTTTGGCCCCATTACCACATAATAATATATTAATAACACAAATTCACATTTATTCCTTAGTATGTACATAAAATACTCATACAATAATTTAAAAATCATAGATCAAAGTAAGGTTCACATGATTAATTTTAGAAGTGGGATATATATTCACACAAGTAATTTACTATAATTCAGATCTTTCATAGTTAAAAACATGCCATCGTGTATATAGATTCTCATACAACAATATTGAGATCAAGAATTAAAGTGAAAACCCACAAGGTTCATTGCATAGACATAGTACAATGAAGATACCAATTTACATGATTTAACATACTCAATGAAATGTATGGTTTACAATCCTCATAAAAACTTTTACATATAAGGAGGAAACACATGAAAATATGTCATGCATACAATTATCAAGTTGTCTAATAATTATGCCATGGTAATTTCACATCACAATAATTAACACACATGATGGTGAAGCACAAGGGTATGTGATTCCCATCAGGTCACTCAATGCCTAGATGCCATCTAAATGACACTAATATCCATCATATAGTACAACATTATCAATCCCATGGATCTCAAATTTATAATCACATTTTTTTAATGAAGTTTGTGTTCCAGCAAAGCCCATAAGCTCTATATCCATGAGTTTTGAAAATTTACCAACAATATTTATGCATCATGGATAGATGGATCACACTACTTGATAACAATAAGATATGTCCAGAAATTCTTGACTTTTCCAAACAAGTTAGTCACACTCACCTAATAGGCCCTCTAGGCTTGATCTTCACCCTTGGACCTCCCAAGATACTATACCTCATCATCCTCAGATAGCTTGCCCATGTAAGCTATCAATCGCCACTAAGGCATTATCTCATGATTCCATCAACAAGAATATATCTATATTATTAAAATTGACATAATCCATTAAATCAAATTTTGAATGGTGATTCTTTCTTTGATGTAACATATCTTTAGGAAAGGGTGGATTAGACAAAGCACAAGGTGAATTCTATATCACTACCATGGAAATTATAATTTCACATAATGAAAAACTTCAATAAAACTTCACAATAAACATCCTCATATATGTAATAAACATCCCATATCATAATAGACATCTTCATGTATGTCAAAATGTAGTCAAGATCTAAATAGGCATCCTCATGGGTGCATAACTCAACCAAAATCAAGTCAAACATCCCCATCGACTAAAACATATCCATGGTTATCATAACATCTTCATGGAAATCAACATATCCATGATTAAAATAATAATCATAGATGTAAAACATATTGATTATCAGAATAAAAATTCTACGCACTTAATAACTTTTAGCTTTTCATGAGTTATGATGCCACATACTCTTCCATTTTACTCAAAAGATACCAAATTCACCAATAAGATAAAACTAAAATTTAGCTTAAGATACTCCATCATAAATGGAGATATCAATCCTTATTGATTTACTCAAGTAAATCTTATATTATCACCCTATTCAACCCTCTAGGTTTAAGCTTAACTCTTGGTCTTATCTAGGTCATAATGTTCTAAGAATCTACTAATGACTCACCCATACAAGTCCATAGTTAACAAGTGATGCTTTCCCAAACACAACTCAATTAGGTAAGGGTTGATCCAACCAAGGTTATGATTAAGCATCATAAATTCATTGCATAAATTTATCAATTTATGTACACACATACATCTATAATGCAAGAATTGTTATCACTTCAATATTGCATAAGAAAGCACCATTTATTGACCTATGAGGCTACATGACTTTATAAATGTCATATCATAGACTTCTCAAGACATATAATATATATAAAGGTGCACACAGGGTATATAACTTCACCCAAGGTTTTGTATTCACTCAATCATACATTGTTTCACTTATTCTTAGCAAATGCAGCATGACCAATAGATGTTATCCATCCATCCAAAGGAATAAACATACATGCTAATATAAAATAATCCTTCACAAGAATATGTACATCCACACAAAATATCAACCATATTTTTTAAGAAGTTAAATTTAGTTCAATATACGTAAAACTCATCCAAAACCTTTAAAGCACAAGCTTTGATACCTGATGAAATAGCCCCATATAAAAAAATTTGAATTGCCTTTCTTAATACAAATTGGACTATTAGGTCCTACTCCATAAATCTAATACATCACAATGCATCTCAATAATCAACTACATAAAGTATTAATAACCAATAACTAGATTGGTTCACCTTAGATACTTATTTAGGGATAAATGCTAGTAGTAAATACCATAAAGAAGTATGTTTACCAAAGAATGATATGTTTTCATACGGGGTATTAGTGTGTATATCCATATTAATAACCTCTAAACTTGGAAAGGAAAATCACCATATCTATCATACCACCTAGAAACCTTAGCCCTATCTAAGTGTCCAGTTAATCCATGCAGTCATGGTTTGATAGTCTAAGAGACTCCATAAAAATACATGCATAGGATGCTAATAAAGTTTTATCAAACATCCCTATTATCCCATTTAGACAATGCTAAGAACATTAAGTGTGAAATTTAACATATCAATAATGTCTTACTAGCCATTCTATATAGAAGCAAATAATATATAAGATAAGTACAAAACATAAGCATGGAGGCCCACAATGACCAAACAGTGAAATCATCTGACTAGCTTATTTAGGCAAGTCTTACCCTATCATATGATTAGTAAGTAGAGATCTCAAAACCACTACTAAAACCAAAATAGAAAAAACTATTAATTTACCATAATCTTTTAGGATTCACTCCAGCATAGGGTCAATCCTTATGCTAACCCCTTTGGATCACTATACCATGATCCAAAGTTATTTAGGGATCATGCACGTTCATTCCCTTACTTGACTAAGGTCACATGTAAGGCTATAACTTCATTAGAAGAGGATTATTTCTCAATAAATTAGATGAGTCATACAATACTTAGCTAAAGGAGAATGACATCACATAAGGGAGCATCCTAATGAATAAACATATTTCTGGTATTAGGAAAATAATTACTTTTAATGATATAGATATACCATCCTATAAGCTATCTATAAGAGTCTTTCACCCATATGCCACTTACTTGTCCTTTGGTTACATTATCATGCTACTATATAAAACATAGGCATTCATGGTATTGAATTAATATATGTATACCCATAATCAATTGAAAACACTTACATAATTTTAACCATTAGCATGAGTGACCAATAAGGAAAAATTATGATTGAACAACTCATTACTAATGTGGAATATTAAACCACAAATCATATTGTAATAATTTTAAGCCTACATAACATATTTATGCCTCATCTTAATTAAAGGATTAATTGATATTCATAAGGAATATTCCATGCTTTAGTGATCACAATATAAGGCATACCAAGATAATCAATGCCAAAAGGAAGCTTATAAATTTTAAACAAACACATCCACCTACAATCCAATGACCATATGCTTCATAAATTCATTAATAACAATATAACCAACATTTTATTAATCAAGGGATGAATTAGGAACAACTAAAATAATAAACTTACTAAAAAATTTACCAATAGTTTATGCCACCAATCTATCCCTATTTGTAAGAACCACTAACAAATGTACCATATCCAATAAAATGTATTGTTATTTTGTACTATATTTCATTACTTAAGAAATATAAATATACTGATACCATAACAATTAGGGTTGACAATAATATAATGAAAACACATTGATTTTTATCAATAAGATAACTAATTGCATAATATAATAGCTATGGCTAACTTAGCCCAAGTTATAAATATGCCCCAGATCATGTTTTCAAGTAACAATGCCATAAATTTATAATTGTAATATAATTAAAATGAGCCAATATTAAATTTGAAACATGCTATGTGAAGTAACATCTATTATCTGTTGACATCCCCTCACACAAGGATGTCAATGGTTAATATATGTATCCTCTGATATGCATTTCAATTCAAATCAATAATAAGATTACTACAGCGTATGTGTAAGCTTGTAAAGAATAAATCAAAGCATTGATTCCTATATAAATTAATCTATATCAAGGGAAATAACAACAAGTATTAACTATACTCAATCTCCTTTTAACATTACATACCAACCACATGTAAAACATGACATCCACATAATCCATAAATTTGTGTCACCAAGTATTCCATTACAATAGACAATGATAAAATGAATCATGCTCATAAACTTTTATAACTACATACTACAACCAATAAATTCCTCAATCATAAATATATAATATCAATCTTTACAAATAGCCAATGCCAATCAAGTTCACTAAAACAAGGTTACAACTGAAGGTAATGTGAATAAAATTCAATAGTAGGAACAACCAACTATAAGGTTGAATATACATCTTTTCCAACATAACATATAAATACAAAAGTGTAGGAATTTATCTGAAATCTTAGATACAGTCTTTAGTTTAATTAGATTTTTTTACATTTACATTTATATTTGACAACTATAATCATATCACTCTGTTATCCCAATGGGTGTACAACAACATATATAGGTCAAGCATAACATACTATAGACGGAGTTACAACTTATATTTCAAATGTAAGATTATATAATCTAACATATATACATAGAAATATAATTAATTATAGCTAGTTAGATGTCTAATAACTAAGCTACCACCATCAATAATGCCACCGATAATAACATCATATACGATATTATTCTTTTCCAACATAACAATGATATAAGATTGCATAATCTAATAATTTAGAAGTAGAACATAGAATGAATAGCCATGGGACAATCCATTAATGCCACAAAAATCATACACCAATTGACATGCTCAAGAAACATTCTACCATATAAAGTCCAGGTGCATCCCCAGAAGAGGATGAATACAATGAGGGGAACTCCTCTCAAAACCAGCCTTGTGATCCCAACCATTGGTGGCCCATACCACCCCAACCATCATCTAGGTACAAGGTTTTGATAACTGGGTACTCAAGTGAGGTATACAAAAGATATTGAGCCACCAATAAAGACTTACAAAAATAAGCAACAAGGGATGAGAGAAACAATGTAGTCAACATAGAACCATAACACTCAACCAAACTAGTTGGCTTAAGTAATACCCAAGGCATACTTGGAATCTTTATAGAATATGATTAACACCTTAAATCAAGATCTATCATATCGATATAACATGATCAAATGGTCTATCTAAGTCTATTTCTTAGCCCAAGAGTCTTACTCAAGTGTAAATTGATTAAATACAATGGGTTCAATCCATAATAGTGAAAATAACACAATCAAATCAAAATGAGGGAATACATGTCATTCCATAATATAAATACAACTGGTTTGGTTTAAAAATGGCCATGTATAGCCAACATTCTATTCCTTAAAATATTTCAACAATTTTGAAACCAAAATAATAATGTAAACTCATTCAATAAAATTATAATAAAATAATTAAAATCTAAGACTGATAAATTTAGTCGAACTGGTTTGAGGAAAAACCCACTCCCACCAACAGGAGTAAAATAGAGGTTTATAATCATAAAAAATAAATCAGTTTCATTATAAACCAAAATTTAAACTCTAGAAAAGAGATATGCATAATATAGGTTATGGTGTCAAGTGTCATCCAAAGATTTTTGAAGCATGAAAAAATCATAAATTAGGAAGACATCAAAGCTTTTGAAAAATCTATTCTCATTTACATAAAATATCTAACAAAATAAGCTTGATAGAATTATATATAAGGAAGGCATCAAAGCTTTATATAAATCCATCCTCTATACATATGATATCTAACAAAACCATCTCGTATATATCACATAAATGAAGGCATCAAGCTTAAAAAATAATTATGCTTATTTACATATGATATCTTATCCAAACACTATCAATAGAAAACAACACCATAATAATAAATAACCTAGTTGGGTATTGAAACTAGGACTACTAGTTAGGCATAAGACTACATATTATATCCAATATAACAAGAATGCATAGAATAACATAAAAAAGGAAGGCATAAAAGTCTTAAATAAATATATCCTTGTTTACATATGATATCTATCATATCCAATTATCAAAAAATTGCCCAAATGGGTATTAGTAGAAAGATCATTGTTTTAGTGACCTTTCATTAGTAGTTTTATCATGTTTCCATCAGTTACATCAGGGTTTTATAATGTTATAAGTCACTTCCATTCACTTTATAACAAAATTATTGAATACACTAATTAATTAAAACTCCCAAACCATTTAATAATCAAATCCCATGATTTAATTCATCCATTATTTTGATAAAATAGAATTGCAATAACAAGAGCCAAGATACTCAAATCACCAAGCAAATAAGAAGCTAATTTTAATTTTTTTGAGAAAGTATAAATAATGGATCACCTAATTTATATTCAAGAGACCACAACTACTTTAAACAAGCTTATAATGTAAAAATAAGTACATTCTATATATGTTTCATAGAGATATTACAAGGCTGAAATCTTCAACTTCTCTCTCCCATTATGAGACACCTTACCCTTGTATTTATCATAGATTAAGGTAGGTGAGAGGAACACATTTGGTAATTTGAATCCAACTAGTTTCCAAATGAATATTCATAATATGTGGTCATATCCAGACCAACCTTTTGTAATATTGTCAATATCCAAACCTAACATGTTGACTAGATAATTAGATATGTGTTGGAGGAAATTTAAACCACACATGAGTCTAACTAACCTAGGTTAAGTAACCTTGGTTAATACCCAATTTAAATACATTATCCCTATGTTATTATTAACCCTATTATTTAATCTAACACCCTCCCTTAATATTAACTTGGGAGAGAGAAAATAGAAACTCTAAAAATGGGTTCTAGTCATAAGCCTAATGAGATACCCATGCACAATAAAAATGAACATGGAAGATGTCATCAAGAACACCCATGAATGATAAATTCACTCAATACTAAATTTTTTGATACTCCAAGTCAAGATCACAAGATGACCAATGTCATTGTTGAGATCCTTGTATAGAAGACTATAGAAATTCTATCTACATGGAACAATGTTTCTTCCTTCTATCAAAATAACAACATGAATGTCATACTATAAGTCTTCTCATTTCATGAAAAAATATGAAGGATACTTTAGTACAAATATTTATAAATAATGTCCATATCTGAAGTGTGGCATAGGTATGGTAAGATAATGCACAAAAACTGGATGTAATGCCATAAAAATGAACCGATCAAAATAAATACATGGAACATTCATAAAAATAATGTCCATGGGAAGTGGATTAGAATGATCAATAAGTGTACTCTCACTATAATGATTATAATATTCTAAAGTGATAATCTTTGGTTTTTGAACATCCTTCATAGGTAAAAATGGAGGTTCTACATATAGACATCCCAAGTCTGGAAAAAAATCATCCGATAGAGGTTGCTCGACAAAAAGAATATAATTGTCCATCAGGAATGTCTCATCCTTAAAAACTATAGTAGGAGGAGAGATTATATATTCATAATATAAAACCTCACAAATAAGAGGAAAAGGATTTGTAAAAAAAGGAGGTGGAGTAAAAGAGGGTACAAAAGACCCAAAAGACTCAACATCCTTCTCAAATAAGGCTACAATAGCATCCCAAGCTCCCTTCGGTAATGTCGTATCCATAATATGAATGTGAAATATGTCCAAATAATTGATTTGAATAAAATGAATAGTCTCATCTTTCATAGATGTAATCCAAGAAATATCTTCCTCATTGGTGAAGTTCTGAAGATTTCCAAGTACCAATCTCCAAATTCCTTTCAACTAAAGGTGTATCTTCATTTTAATCACCCAAATGGTGTAATTCTAGACACTTATGGGATATATTGTTAAAATAAAATGAATAAGTTGGGAATAAGAAAAAATATCCCCCCAAAATAATAACTCCTAATTCAAATAATGATAATGAATTAATAAACCTCCTAAAAAGTGCAAGCCCCCTAAAATTTGGTACTTTATAGAAGTAGTTATTTTTCAAAAATTAATGACACCAATTTATAGAGAATAAAAAACGATACACTTTTGAAAAAAGTGGAACTAAAATTTGAGCTATAGTTTAAAAGTTATAGGTGTTACAATTTCCCGTAAATGAGTCAAAAACATTAAGAAATACACTGCAAAATAATTTTCATGTCCAAAAATGAATTTAATGTAGGATTATAACCACTCATTATAATTTTAAATGAAACACATATTTAAAAAAATCCAACCAAATTGAAAAATAATCTTGCGAATAACCTTGGTGTGCGTGTAAGTGAGTTTGACTTCCTCTTTTAAAAATAATATAGCTTAATAAAGAAAAATAATTAATTTCCAGCTATGTTTTTTCTTGTGTTTAAGAGGATAGAGGTTAATTAGAGTGAATTTCAATTTATTTTTCTAATAGAGGTGCTTTGAATCTTAGATCTCCACCAATCAATCTTCATAATAGCCTACACATTATGCCAAAAAGGGTGTTGACTAATGAATAAGATCATGTTTTTATGATGTAGGGAATCCAATGAGCCTAAGTTAGCAAGCCATTTTGTTTGACCAAAAAAATAGTCTAATAAAGGATTTTCCAAAGTATAAAATAAATAAGGAAAAAAAGCATAGTAGTAAAAAAGGTGCATTTATAAATTTGAATGCCCAATTCAATGCACACGCCACCATCTTGGCCCTTCCACCATGCATTAGATTCTAATAAATTCCAATTCCTAGCTCATTCTAAGAACCTCCTTCTAGTGCTAGGTAGAGCTCTTGAGAAAAATGGATGCCCAATGCTAAGATGAAGTGTTCTCCAAGCAAGAAAAAATTCTTCAAACCTCCAACACCTCCTCCTTGAAAGGAAAAAACCAATTCATGACTTTCCTTTCTCTCTCAAATGTCATTTCTCCTCTTTTATAGAATATTTATTGAGAAAAATGACACCAAACCAATGATATCAATGTTCTACCTTAGATTCTATAAATAAGGAAAGAAAACATAACCAAAAAATAAAACTTAATGTAGCATTAGCAAGAAAAATTCCAACTCCTAGCATGGTTGAAATTTTCTCCTCCAACAAGATATTTTATCCCCCAATAGGACCCTTATAATTTTTTGAGAGTTTTAAAGATCCCAAAAATAAATTCTAAAAAAAAAGGCCTTATAATACATGAAGGCCAAAAATAACTGAGAGGTGAGAAATAGATCCACTAAAGAACAACTAGAATGACAAAGCTAATAAAGGATATTTCAAATAAAATAACTAGTTATTCAAGATAAACTCTACAAAAATAATATGCAAGAGTTATAAGGCTAGATCAAAGAGAATATCAAGATGGATCTAGAAAATTTCTAATGCTCTAATACCATGAAGGTGTTGAGCAAGGATACATAAAAGATCACCTAAGATCTATCTAAGAGACCACAACGAGTTGAAACAAGCTTATAATGTAAAACCAAACACACTCTATATATTACTCATAGAGCTATTACAAGGCTAAAATATTAATATTTTATCTCCCATTATGAGACACCTTACCCTTGTATTTATAATAAATTGGTGTAGGTTAGAGCAACACATTTGGAAATGTGAAACCATCTAGTTACCAAATGAATAGTCCTATCATGTGGTCAAATCCACACCATCCTTATGAACTATTATCAACATACAAACCTGACATGTTTACTAGATAATTATACATGTGTTGGAGGAAATTTAAACCACACATGAGTCTAATTAGCCTAGGTTAAGTAGCCTTGGTTAATACCCACATTACATAGGTTATTCCCAAGTTACTCTTAATCTTATTATTAACTCTAATAACCTCCCTTAAGATTAAATTTAGAGAGATAAAATAAAAACTCTGAAAATGGGTTTCATCCATAAGCCTAATGAGATACCCAATGTCTAATAAAAAGAAGAATGAAGATGTCCCATGAACAGATTTTTAATTTGATTTAGGCCATTATAGATTCATAGGGAAGTATCATGGCTTCCCCATGAATCTATAATTATTTTTAGACATTTTAATGAGGAAATAAGACAATAAAAATTAGAATCCCATTATAAAATCAAATGTATGACTTACTCAAAACATGCAAGCTGTTATGGCTAATTTCATGGCATCTAGATAAAGGGTGTGTATTTATTTTTACAATATCCTACTGCTCATGTCAAAGCAGCCAAAAATCCAAACACTAGCTCCTTCCCAACTAAGCTTGACCCTCATAAACCAATAATTTCCCCATGCTCAACCACACTCTCCACTCTGCCCTCTACCCTCCTTGCCTTAACATTTTCTCCTTTCAACCCTACTATGCCCCCCACACCAAGCACTCCTTCCAAGGTTACAACCCATCACCATCCCATTCCCCAAAAATGGTAAAGTAAAAAAAATCCCCCATCAGGGGTGTGAGTCCACACAAAAACAAAAAGGGATGCCACCAATAAAATAATAATGATTAAATAATAAAGGTCAACAAAAATTCCACAAGTTGATCCATGGATTAGTAATAGACAAAATCATTAGATCGATGATAATAGTAATAATATACAATAAAATCATTAAAATAAAATAATTAACAAAATCAATAAGGTTATTAAAATAATAATAATAATCAAATACTTAAATCAATAATAATAGAATTAAAAAAATTGTTAAAATAATAATGATAATCATCCTCAAGGCCATCACAAATAATATTAAATGACACAATCATAATATTGACCCATAATTATAAAAATAAATAAGTCATTATGTCAAATTACCATATAAAGAGGTTCCACAATGGTGTTTCCATGTCTAGAGAACCAAATGGTATAGTCATGCCAAAAGATTAACAATCTAAGATGCAATCCACTCCATGTGAATTAATAATTATGTGTTCATGATATCCAAAGAAGATAACCAAAACACAAAAAACTAACACAAAGCACATTGAGGACCATATAATAGAAATAACAACATCAAAACTTGTTAACTCCAATAGGGAATAAGAACATACTACACATGCACCAATATAAAGGGAGACTAATAAAAGATGAAAAGTGATAATGAAATAGAATTGTCAAGATACAATGGTTCAATACCATATCATACATGTTATACCTATTGAAGTGACTTCTAAATTCTCAATTGCCACTTGAGTATACCTGATATGTCCAAACCCACCATTGAGCCTAGCTCATGGCCTAGTTCTTGCATCCACCAAATAGGACATTAGCATTACCAAAATGATGTTGATATAAATAATAAATAATCATGAATTTAGAATGAATCATCAAACATGAACTAATAGCTTAATTATAATCATTTGTAGTTATAAAAGGAATTAGAGTTGGTCCTGATAACCATGAACCTGAGTATGCCCTATGAAGCACAATAAACAACTACAAGAGTAGGAAATGCCAATCCACATCTATTAAAACATGATATATCAGCAACATATAATAGTTCAACTAACTGAAGTAACTTATATAACAAGATAAAATGAATCCAATGTGAGCATCATCTATGATGTAGCATACTCACAACAACTACCCAAGGTATCTCACATCTCAACATCTAAAACATAACCAATATCAACCATCATTAGTTCAAACACTATCAAAACATGATAAACAACTATAAATAATGTAAAATGGGTCAAAAAATCAGATCATGACATCTTACATGCTAGAATCAAACCCTAGATTATATTTATGAAATGTGAATGGATAAATTGATTAAGGGTTGTAACTTCCTATTCCATAAGTGTGAGGTGAAATTATGTGCACATTTCCAATAACTTATTTTTGTATAATATTCAATATATAATTGACATAATTTCTTAAGTATGTAAATCAATGTATAATATGTCTAAACTTATGATATATAATGTCTTGATACTTATTTGGAGAATTTTTCAGACTTTTATGGGAACCTCTTATTATTTTTATAATGTTCATAAATAAATATTATATATAGGTCTCATTTATTGAATTTACATAGCTATTATTATGAAAAATCAGATGAAGACAAATCCATATAACTAACCAATAGATTCAAACATTGAAATGATGTGACCATGAGTAGAGGGGCCCATAAAAATAAATAGGATAGGAATGTCATGCTCATTATTTAAATCTATCATAGAATAAATGGTACTAATGTTCCCATTCTATAAGAAGAAAGACAAACCAAAAAAGGATAGTAAAATAGGCCTATGGGAACACAAAAAACATGATTAAATGATAATAAATAAATTAAATCAAACCATGAGATCAAAAAAATAAAAAGGATAGGAAGAAAAAACATGCAATCAAACATAAAATTATCCTAATTCAAGGAAATAACCTACATGCAAAAAATAATACTAAAAACATTATGACAATAAAATTTAATACCAAAATTAGATGTCTACAATCCCCATCATTATTAAATGTTAGGGTTAAAAGAGATATAAACATGAAATTTATTTTATGTATGTCTATAGTCCCCATAATTATTATTATGAATATTATTCTGACATCTTCAAATTGGTTAAGTCAAAATCATGCATCCTTTCAAACCTAAAGGTTTTGTCATAGAGTATGAAACTATTGGGAAAAATAGGTGGAAGTTGCATAACTCTCCCAAAGGTTGTGTAACCATCACTACTTACACTTAGCAGTCATGTAACTGGATCTATCAATTTCATAAATTTTATTTTTCATAAAGTGACATTTTTTCTAGTATTCAAAACATAGTAAAGGGAATGATTTTCAACATTTACACTTCCTTGTAATAGTTCATTTAGTTTATTTTATGGGTTCTACAGGGAAAATTCATAAATAAAACCCATTTTAAAGGAAGAAGACATAAAAAACATAGTGAAAAGTATTGAAACTAGATATACATTTTAGTTTATAAGTTCTCATACTTTTTCATAATATCTCATTGTTTCATAGTTGTATATGGCTTATTAAACTGTGTTGGTTCATTATGAAGTGTCTGGCTAGTACAATGTAGTAGTGTGTTCAAGAATTATATAGTGTATTATTAATATCTATATCCATTAAGGCCATATATTTTTAGTAGCTTGTACATGTATTCAATTACATATTGTAAGGGGAGTACATTTTCCTTACTGAATGGACATTTTAACACACTAAGTTTCTCTAAGTTGTTTATTTTATTCACCTTATGTTTTTTTATTAATCTATGGATTCATTATTATATTTAATAATATATACATTAAATTTATATAGGTTTTAGCATTTTAATTTGTCTAAATAAATTATTTACCAATCATTTATTGAGTTATGATTATATGATTTGTGTTGGTGAAGTTTAATTTGGAATGTCCACCTAGTTTATGGATAAAAAAGAACATATTTTTTATGAAGCATGTGTTTAACTTAAAAATATTTTTAAGCACCATATAATTATAAAACCCCTATATGTATATAATATCAAATACATCTTACCAAGTAAAATGTAATTTAATTAGGTAGTCTAATGTGATATTGTGTCTATCTACTATGACTTTTAGTGCTACAAAAAATTATTGATTTATTTCATAATGCACTAGTAAATTCTCTTAATATTTGAATGCATTATCTATCCACCTACATTTTTATTCAATATCTATATGTCCCCATCAAATCTAATATGCATGTTATGAAAAATAGATGGCTACTAGAAATAACATGTTATTAAAATTTACTAGAAATTAAAGGTTTATAAAACTGATAAATAAATCAAGTTTGATTAAATTTAATTAATTTTTAATTTAATCAAATCTGAAAATATCAATTTTAGTTTACTTTAGAATTATATTTTATTTCAATATTATTTTATTTTACATGGAAACTCTATCTATGAGTTGTGAATTATTAATAGACTCTATGTATTTGTTTGGAATGAAAAATTAGTCTTATCTATTTTTTCTCAATTTCAATCTCTGTAATTCATTTTATGTGTTTCTAATTTATGCACTTTTTCCAAAATCACATTTATTACTTCACTTATTAATATCTTAAATGTACTGGTGTACATATGTATATATGAACATATTAAATTAAAATTAGAACCCTATTAGTTTTAACCCTATTTTTGAGAAAAAATAATAAACTATATTTGTAATTATAGGTATAAAACTATAAATATCAATATGCTAAAGATATACAATAACCAAAAATTATTATTTTAACAAATATTAAATTAGGAAAGTTATTATTCTAGGTAAACACTAAGAATAAATATACTTATATTGTGTGCACATGTGTGTGCCCACACACACACACACACACACATGTTGACTTTTATATCTATTTAAGATTGTAAATACGTGAAATGAGTGATTATAAGAAACTACATTTGGACAGGTTTGCTATAGTTGGAAAATCATAGTGCATTTGAGTCCATTAACTACATATTTGTCAAAGCTAATTGTGTTGATTAACTGACAAGAAGATACAAAAAATATAATTTTTAAAATGACATTTTGAAATCATAATCATATAATATTCTTAGACATGACTTCTATAAGTGTAAAATAGTGCAGTGCACTCAAGTCCATTAAATGTCATAGAAAACTAATTTCTACACCTTTTGTGCATGTGTTTGTTGATAAATTTTAGATATTTAACTTTGAATAATATTGTGTATAAATCATATTTTTTACCTTATTTTTAAACCTTAATGACAATTTGATGACTTTAAAAAACATAAAAAAAAGGAAGTCCAATGAAATGACCCCATAAACCTTTTAAGCATCCATTCCTTCAGAGTTCGTAGTAGAAAATGAAATGTTATATAGTCTAAAGTTTGGTTTTGCATAACCTAATTCCATGTTTATGTGCATGAAACTCTTAATGAGTGTAATTACCCCTAGAAGGTTATACAGGGAAGATTATTATTGGAGGGATATCCTGATGTAATTTAGGGTGTATTGATATGTGCTTTATATCAATATATCCAACACTACATGGTAGCAAACGCCTTTCAAATAAGACCACCTAAGTTTTATTATTCTACCTACACGTTTGTCATCAATGAAACCAAATATAGGATAGGGTATTCAAATTTATCTTCCTAGAGATTGGGTTGGTTAAGTTAAATACTTAGGTTATCAATGTTATTCAAATAGGCATATAATAAGTTCAATTAATGGTTTGGGTTTGAACATATTTTATCTTTTGGACTAAACCTATGAAATTAAAATAATTGATACGTATGAAAGATCTAAATGGTACTACCCTCTATTTCAAATCATTATACTATGATCTTATATTGTGGGGTCATCGTACCTCATTCCTTCACGTTACTAATAATTGAATTTTAAACTACTCAATTTATTGTTTTTGTCAAGATATTATTGTTTGAAAGTGGATAGGATATTCTTAACCCATAATGGCATAGTTATATCACTAGACCATCCTATAATAGTCTATTAGATAATAAAGTTTATCTAGTATTACTTACATGTCACTTGGTCATAATTATGAGATTATCAATTTAAGTCACTTCAATAAAAATAATCCATGATATATAAAGTTATGAATTTTATTCCCTTATGAATGCTAATATTGTATTTTTACTTTATAAACCATGGTTATGTCATTAAAAAATATTATCATGCCTATTTAAATTAACTTAAGAATGCATTAACTTGTTTAAATGTGTGTGCAATGAAGATAATTATTTGTCATTGTATCACATTATGTATGAATCTAAGTATGCATTTATTATATATAGAAAATTATGAATTAAGAATTGGATCAGTAGCTAATAATAACCTTGTGTCTATGCAAATGAGGTTTTTAATGGCCTCCTATAGCCAATAGATAGTTTCTTTTACCATTAAAGGAGTGATGACACATTATAACAAAAGAATAACAATGTTGTTTGTAACTATCATGTCTTAGATCCATTAAAAATAAGAATTTAGATAAGAGTTGATTTTGATGAAAATGAATTATTACTTGTTCCATTAAGTGATGATTATAATATGTTTGATATAAATTATATTTTCCCTTGTTTCAAGTACTCATAAGGCTTAAATTAAAACATAACTTAGAAGTAATAGATATGTTTCATGTTTATATCATTTATGTAAATAAATAAATATCGATTCTAAGTATGATGACAAAATATTCTATACAATAAATATAATGTTCATTAGAAATTTGAACTTAATGCTATATTATATATTAAACTAATTACAGTTGTAGGTGATAATAAAAAGGTAAATAAACCATTTAATTGCATCTATGTAAAATAAAATTACTACTTATTACATTAGAGTGAAGTGCCTCTTAATTACAAGTTTCACTTGCTTAGCTAAATCAAAGTACAACACATGTCAATCTAACCTTTAATATCCTACATAATATAAATGTTTCAATCTTAAATAAACATCTAAATTCAACCATAAAAATATCTAGGTTCAATATTTAGTAAATGTCTTCAAGTGAATATTCACTAATTTGTCACATAATCAAAATGAAATAAAATGTAATGATACAATTGAAGTTTAGCTTCAAATATAATTTATAATAGAAAAATGAACATATGAGAGTACACAAAACTTATTTAAACCAAATTTGTAACCTGCAACTGAAAATAAAATTTCAAATTAAAGCTTTAATGAGGCAACATGCAGCTAAAAATTATAAAATGATTGAAATTAATTTTATAAAACTTATTGAAACTAATCTAACATAGTTAAATGACATATTGTATCTAAAATAAATACTATGATAATACAATTTTAATAATATTGAAGCCATGCAATTGAAACTCATTAAATAAGTTCCTATTTAATTAGTAATGTTAACCTACAATAGTAGTATTAATTCTATAAAGAATTTCTAGGTGATAATTTACAAAATATGGTAAAGTATTATGATAATAATGAGTTAATACAATAATGAACTAGTTGATTGAATCATTTAAAATCAGTCTCATCTTGACCCATCCTATGAGCCCCCTAATCGGTGGCCCTTTCCATAACCAACAATGAATTGGGAGGTGGAGTCTAAATTTTTGGACTTCAAGAATATAGGTGAGATAAAATAATTGAACCAATTAATTTAAAGTAGTATAAAATTTAAAAAATTCAAATTAAAACTTCAACACAGTCATTCATAACAACCTTATTATCTTGGTTTTCATATTAAGGTTATGATTTAACCTTTTCGGATTTAACTACGTAAATCTTATGTTCAGATTAAAGGTATGAGATGTCTTAATTAGTTAAATAAATATATAGTAATTAAGTACTAATTTTTTATGAGTTTTGGAATTATTTGAATTTTTAACAATAACAATAAATAAGAACAAATAAAGACTTATCTAAAAACTAATTATCCTAGATGATCTGGGTTCTAAAAGTTGAGATCTAGGTAGTTATTTATGTCATCAACAGTAATTTTCTATTCATCTAATCAATAAATAATAATTCTTAATATGGATAGTAGTGCCATATGTGTGTAGTGTCTTTAATGTGGCATTAATATCTCCTTTTTTGTATTATTCATATTTTCTAGAAGTAGTTGTGACTATGTCTATATGTCATGATCCTACACGCACAAAACCTAGAGATCTATGTTATGCCTAGAAAACCTAATTCAATACATAAAACCTATTCCTAATTATATGTCTGGAATGAGAAATTATTTTTGTGTGTTATTAAGATGGATTATATATCCCTAACACACTATTTTGAAGAGAGTTGCCAACATACCAATACTCCAAAGAGGAATCAAATTTGATGTAGTTCTCCCACCTAGTATTTGATGCAAGTTCAAATGAATGCTAGAATGTGAGTGACCTTGGATGCTTTGAATGTGATTGAGATTTTAAATGGTTAAAAACTATGCTTATGGATGTTATAAATGGTAGTATGTAGAACTAGGGTAGAATAGGGATCAAATACCTTGATTTTAAATCTATATTCCAGCTACTGAATAAAGGTGGATTATAATTGTATTTATAGAATTTTATTGCTTGTGTAGACAATAAAATATTATTAGGATGACCTTAGAATGGGAATACATTTTAAAAATTATTTATTGGGAAGAGTTAGGGCTAATGACACTAGTGTCATGTTGTTGTAGTATCCCAAATGTGGCATTACTATCCTCTTTATAAAATGCCAAGTAATTTGTATTTGGGTCTAAGATGATACTTATAGGACTATATTTTGACTGGCTATAGGTGACTATGGTAAAGTAATACTAATGCTCAAGGATGTGTGTGTGTGTGTGTGTGTGTGTGTGGCTTAAGGATCATATGTTAACTCAAGGGACATTCTTATCATCCAATTACCACTTTTACATGATTACATTTAACCCACCTTTATATTAGTAATGCAAAAAAGTAAAATAACTAATATAAATAAAAAACAAGCATACCTAGAATCACCTTGGAAGTGAAGACCATATAGCTGAGTTTGAATATGCAATTCTAGGTTTACGTATGTGGAACATGATGTAAAGCAATGTTCTATAATGAATTAATTGAGTAATTAAGTAAAGCTAAGTAAAGAGAGAGGAAGTGAATGAATACACCTTGTTAGGTATGCAAACCAATTCATGAACCTGGTGACAACCTGTGTGTGAGTTTCCATAGTGATCATATCATTGAATATCTTAGACTGAGATGATGGCTTGTTCAATCCTCATATGGGTAGTTTAATAAGTCAATCTATTTTTGACTCCATCATTTACCACCCCTATTTGGTGGATCTTGATATTTATAAATAGCTTGGATAATACTTTAAGTGTGTTTGATCATCTCATGTAGGTGGATCAATAACTCAAGTAGGCCATGCTTCTATCTTTGCACACCTTTGTGAATAAGATGCATATGTAACTGTATTACACAAAGTGATAAAAGTATCTAACTGAATAAATCTTACTAAGTATTTGGATTTATAGCTACTCAATTATATGAGGTATTTTTGGGTGACTTGGGAATGCCAACTACTATAAATGGAGCAAGAAATTAATATGGTGACAAAATAGAATTTGATAGTAAGTGTACACAACTAGATAATGACATGGAGTTTTCCATTCCATCTAATCAACTTGCCTAAAAATGAGTATATGGAAACCAATGAGCCATGCACATGCCTCCAATCTGGTATTTGAGTATGATGAATCTGAACTCAGTATGTAACAACTAAATCTATGAAAATAAATTTAATGTGGGAGTTATAATTTCTCACATGATTCCCCAAAATTTGAGAAATTCATATGAATCTAAGTTTAAATGAATGAATTTGAGCTAAATATAAACATAACTACCAAACTCATGATTGTATCTATACAAATTTATACTTTACTTGGTGTACTAGTCTGAATTATTAGGACTATCCTAAAGCTGAGGAAAATGGATAGTAATGACTTGTAGTGGATAGTATCCCTATGGTGATAGTGTCCCAATATAAGTGATAATATCTAATTGGTTATATTTATGAGTGATCTAGATTAAATTCTAAATAAATATTATATTCTATGTCTGCCTTAAGTTTAATGTCTAAAAATGAGCCTAGGTGTTGAAATATATCTATGAATATCAAAGTAAAAACATGATATCTATAACAAACCCCTATGAATGCCCCATATTTTGAGGGTAATTTTGAAATATATATAAGAACGTCGATGTTGAGTTGTGGATCTAAAAGCTTCACCAATGAGCAAATGCATAAGTTGCTGGAGTCCACAGTTGCTATCGATAGTCAGGGTTCGACTGAAGGATGCCGACGTCGGTAGTGATCGGTCGACATCGGTCACAGGCAGACTGGCAGGGACCGACGTTGGTCACCTGTGCGTCCAGAATGTTATTTTTGTGGATGAATAGATTATTTGCATGGAAAATTGAATTATTGGTATTAAGTCTATGTTTCTATTCTAAGTAGGACTATTTTGAGCCCTTGATTATGAGGTGCATCTAATGATTGTGAATGCATGCTCATGAATCCCTAATGTTATATAATAGGGATAGATATTCGTAGCTTATGGAATTGGACAAGTATTGTATATTACATGTATATGTGTATCAATCCAGGTTGTTGGATTTGAATGTAATTGAGAGAGAGAACTCTTGAGGGAAAGAGATCTCAAAGAGATTTGTATATCTGAGAGGTGTGGAAGAAAAGAGGTATCTTCAATTGTAATTCCTTCTGGAAGAGTTTAATACAAGTTTTTAGGGTGGTTTCTTGTATCTCTTATTCTTTGTTGTTTTTGATTCTAGTAACTTATTATTCTAGTTTAATTCTGCATTTAATTGCTTTCATATAGTAATCAACTTTGTTGGTTGATCCCCAACAAGTGGTATCAGAGCCTAGGTTGACTAACAGGTGGTTCAAATATGTTTAGTGTGTATTGATTACAGGTCACTCATAGGAGTTTTTGTTTGAGTGGGATAAGTAATGGCAGAAGAAAGTAAATTGAGAATGGAGAAGTTTAATGGCAAGAATTACCAATTATGGAGAATGCAGATACAAGATTATCTGTATTAGAAAGATCTATACTTACCATTAGGTGGAGTTTCAAAGAAGCCCATAGACATGGAAGATGAAGAATGGGAAGTTCTTGATAGAAAGGCTCTTGGATCTATAAGATTGAGTCTAGCATCTACTGTGATATCTAACTTATCACAGACAAAGTCAATGGTAGAGTTAATGACTACTTTAGAAAATTTATATGAAAAACCCTCAGCTTCAAATAAGGTATATCTTATGAAGCAATTATTTAATTTGCAAATGTAGGAAGGTGGATCTGTATCTAATCATCTAAATTATTTCCATGGAATTGTAAATCAATTAAATTCAGTCAAAATAGTTTTTGATGATGAAATTAAAGCTCTATTAATCTTATGATCTTTACCTGAAAGTTGGCATAGCTTGGTAATGGCAGTTAGTAATACTACATCTGCTTCAAATATTTTAAAAGTAGATGATGTTGTTAGTGTAATCTTGAATGAAGAAATTCATAGGAAAAGCACAAAAGAAACATCAGGGAACGCTTTAAGTTTTGAGAGCAGGGGAAGGAAAAAAGAGAAGGGCAAGCATAGGAGATCAAGGTCTAAGTCAAAGATGAGAGGTAGATCCAAATCCAGAAATGTCAGGAGGATAGCCTACTAGAATTGTGAAAAGATAGGGCATATAAGTAATGATTGTTGGTCAAAACCTAAAGAGGACAATCAGCATGAAGGTAAAGAAGAAGTAAAAGTTGCAGGTATTGTTGCACAAGATGCTCTTATATTCTCTTTGCATAATAATATAGAATCTTGGGTTTTAGATTCTGGTGCCTCTTTTCATGCAACCCCAAATAGAGAATATTTCAGTGACTATGTCCATGGAGATTTTGGAATAGTTTATTTAGGGGATGATGAGCCTTGTAAAATAGTTGGCAAAGGAAAAGTGCAGCTGAAAATGCAGAATGTCAACACATGGGTGTTGAGAGATGTCATGCATGTTCCCAGCCTGAAGAGGAATCTGATTTTTGTAGGAAAGTTAGGGGATGAGGGTTGTACAATAACTCTCACAACTGAATCTTGGAAGGTTTCCAAGGGAGCACTTGTATTGGCCAGAGGTAAGAGAGTAGGTACTCTCTATTTATGTAATTGTATTACTGATAATTCTCCTTCTATATTATCTACTTTAGATGTAGATGCAAAGTTGTGGCACTAGAGGCTTGGCCACATGAGTGACAAGGGAATGACTATTATTAAGTCAAAAGGTAATATTTTATATTTGAAAATCATAGATCTATATTTTTGTGAGCATTGTATTTTTGGGAAACAGAAGAGAGTGAGTTTTTAGAAGATTGGGTCAACAAAGAAGAAGCACAAGTTGGATCTTATTCACACAGATGTGTGGGGACCAGCTCAGGTTGCTTCTATTGGAGGATCATAGTACTACATTTTTTTCATAGATGATGCTACAAGAAAGGTATGGGTCTATTGCATAAGGAAGAAATCTGATGTTTTTGACACTTTTAAGATTTGGAAAGCTTTAGTTGAGAATGAAACAGGAAGGAAATTGAAGTGCCTTAGATCTAACAATGGTGGTGAGTTCTGCAACTACAAGTTCAACTGGTAATGTTATATGCATGGAATACATAGGCAAAGGATGGTTCTAAGGACACCTCAGCAAAATGGTGTTGCTGAAAGGATGAACAGAACAATAATGGAGCATGCACGATGTATGAGATTGCATGCTGGTTTGCCCTTAGAGTTTTGGGCAGAAGCTATGGATACTATAGTTTACCTAATTAATAGAGGACCCTCTATAGCTTTAGATGGTGGAATTATAGAAGAGGCATGGACAGGTAAAAAGGTATATCTCTCATTTCTCAAAGTTTTTGGTTGTGAAGATTTTGTGCACGTTGATAAATAAAATAGAAAGAAGCTGGATGCTAAGTCTATGAGGTGCACTTTTATTGGTTATGGCTCTGGGGATTTTGGATTCAAGTTTTGGAATCTAGGAACTAACAAAATAATTAGGAGCTGTGATGTTGTTTTCAATGAAAAAGTGATGTATAGTGATCAGCTCAAGAAGCTGAATCAATCTGAGCAGAGCAATGGAGAATTGGATGAGGTGATGATCCAAAATGAGCTCGTGGGAAGGAATTATCATAGATAGGAAGACATAGAGACCGACATCGGTTAGGAAGGAACCAATGTCGGCAATACAGGAACCAATGTCAATCAGACAGTGACTGATGTCGGTCATGCAAGAATCGACATCGGTCATGTGGAATCGAGGTCAATCAGTTATAGGCCTGGAGGTGACTGAGGTCGGTCACTATCAGAGAATTTGGGCAGACACCGTGTTGTGAATGAGTCTCAGATGCCAATCAAGAGGTCAGAAAGGGTAAGTAAACCTCAATTTGATATTCCCCTTCATTATTCTATTTATTGCTCACTGATGGTGGAGAACTAGAGAGTTTTGATGAAGCAATATAGGTGGAATCCAAGAATCAGTGGGAGCCAGGCATGAATGAGGAAATTGATTCCTTGAGAGAGAACCAAACATGGGATTTGGTTGAGTTGCTAGTGGGAAAGAAGACACTAAAGAACAGATGGATCTACAGATTGAAGGAAGGTGAGAATGGACAGATGAGATATAAGGCTAGGTTGGTAGTGAAAGGATTTACACAGAAACTAGGTATTGATTTTGGTGAGATTTTTTCTCTTGTAGTTAAAATGACTTCTATATGGACTGTATTGTCTTTAGTTGCTATTGAGGATTAGCATCTTAAGAAGCTTGATGTTAAGACAACGTTTCTTCATGGAGATTTGGATGAAGAAATATATATGGATCAGCCAGAAGGATTTAAGGTCAAAGGTAAGGAGAAGCTAGTGTGCAGATTGAAGAAAAGCTTGTACGGTCTCAATCAAGCTCTTAGATAATGGTATCTGAGATTTGACAGGTTTATGACTGAGCATGGCTACAGTAGATGTCAATCTGACCATTGTGTGTATTTTAAGAGATTGGATAATGGTAGATATATTATTTTGTTGTTGTATGTAGATGATATGCTAGTTGTAGGATCACACATGCAGGATATCTCTGAGCTTAAGGTGAAATTAGCTCACACATTTGCCATGAAGGATTTGGGAGAAACAAAGAAAATCCTTGGCATGAATATTAAGATAGATAGGAAAAATCACAGCTTGATTTTGTCTCAAGAGGATTATGTGAACAAGGTGTTGAAGCGGTTCAATATGTAGGATGCAAAACTAGTAAGCACACCTATGGCTGGACACTTCAAGTTGAGTAAAGAATAGTGTCCTAATTCACATGATGAGGTAGAGTACATGAGAAAAGTTCCATATGCTTTTGCAGTTGGAAGCTTAATGTATTCAATGGTATGTAGTAGACCGAATATTGCCCAAGCAGTGGGAGTTGTTAGTAAGTATATGGCCAATCTAGGGAAGGAGCACTGGAAAGTAGTTCAGTGGATTCTTAGATATCTGAGAGGGACCAATAGTAGGCATTTGTGTTATGGTGGGTCAAACACTTATCTAGATGGATATGTAGATTCAGATATGGCAGGTGATTTGGATGGCAGAAGAAGGACTACAGGATATGTTTTCACTGTTGGTGGAATGGCGGTTAGCTGGATTTCAAAGTTGCAGAAGGCTATTGCCTTGTCTACTATAGAGGCATAATACATTACAGTCACAGAGGCTATAAAAGAAATGATATGGATGACACGATTCATGGAAGAGCTAGGAAAGGAGAAAGAGAGTTGTAGACTATACAGTGATAGTCAAAGTGCAATTCATTTGGCTAAGAATTCAGCCTTTCATTCAAGAACCAAACATATATAGCTTAGGTACCACTTCATTAGACATGTATTGGACGATGGTGAGTTGAAGCTGGAGAAGATCCATACTGATAAGAACCCTGCTGATATGTTAACCAAGCCAGTAACAAAGGAGAAATTGAATCTTCATTCAACTTTTGTTGGTCTTCATGATTGAGTTTGAAGATGGAGAAGCTAGAAGATGTTGATGTACAGGTACTGGTGCAGCTGTTTATCTCCAAGTGGGAGATTGTTGAGTTGTGGAGCTAAAAGTTTCACCAATGAGAAAATGCATAAGTTGTTGGAGTCCACAGTTGCTGTCGATGGTCAGGGGTTGACTGAAGGATGACGATGTCGATAGCGATTGGCTGACGTTAGTCAGAGGTAGACTGGCAGGGACCGATGTTGGTCACCTCTGTGTCTAGAATGTTATTTCTATGGATGAACAAATTGTTTGCATGGAAAGTTGAACTATTGGTATTAAGTCTACATTTCTATTTTAAGTAGGAATATTTTGAGCCCTTGATTAGGAGGTGTATCTAATGATTGTGAATGCATGATCATGAATCCCTAATATTATTTAATAGGGATAGATCTTCATAGCTTATGGAATTGGACAAGTATTGTATAGTACATGTATATGTGTATCAATCCAGGTTGCTGGAATTGATTGTAATTAAGAGAGAGAACTCTTGATGGAAAGAGATCTGTACATCTAAGAGGTGTGAAAGAAAAGAGGTTTCTTATATCTCTTATTCTTTGTTGTTTATGATTCTAGTTACTTATTATTCTAGTTTAATTTCGTATTTAATTACTTTCATATAGTAATCAACTTTGTTGGTTGATCCCCAACAAGGAAAATGGATAGTAATGACTTGTAGTGGATAGTATCCCTATGGTGATAGTGTCCCAATATAAGTGATAATGTCTAATTGGTCATATTTATGAGTGATCTGGATTAAATTCTAAATAAATATTATATTCTATGTCTGCCTTAAGTTTAATGTCTAAAAATGAGCCTAGGTGTTGAAATATATCTATGAATATCAAAGTAAAAACATGATATCTATAACAAACCCCTATGAATGCCCCATATTCTGAGGGTAATTTTGAAATATGTATAAGAACGTCCCTTTAAAGAAGTGGATCTATAAAATATATTAGCCAAATCATATGCATGGTGTCCCAATATAATGTACAAACATAACACTAGAATGTAAATGTATTTAAGCATAATTAATAAATGTAAGATGTATGTTATAATATATAATTTCAAAAAGGTGTTAATATAGATGCAATCAATGTGTATAGAAAAAAAATTGAGTGATTAATTAGGGGGATGGGGAATGATGTCGATCATGGCACCCAAGTAAGAATGGTAAATGGATGAGATCCTTTAAGGAATTGATAACTTGTGTTTGTGTGTGTGTGTGTGTGTGTGTGTGTGTGTGTGTGTGTGTGTGTGTTTGTGACAAAAAAATAAGGAAGAAAACATAAAAACACATGAGGCATGAAAAAGGTAGGATAAGGGGACACAATGTAAGGGACATGGGTATATATCACTAAATCTGAGAATGAAGACATACAAAGTCATGTTTAAATGTCCATATACACAAGAAACAAGTAATTTGGCATAGATCCACATAGAAATAAATGTTCAAATGTCTACATATAGAAGCAAAAAAACATGCACAAGGGACATGGGAACACGTCCAAGACATACAATCAATGAATTGGAATAGATCCAAAGAACAATGGCTCATTCAAATGCCCTCGAAGATGAAAGAAGTGTAGGATCAAAATCAATTTTAATATAGGAATTAGAAATGAAATCATGCATAACTATGTAATAGAAATCTATGTAGATTCTAGGATGCATATATACTAAGTCTAAATAGTGATGGTTGACAAAAAATATGAGCAATGAGGAGTAATGATCAATATCAAAATAAATCAATGCATAAACTAGAATGTATAGAATGAAAAGATAAAACTTGGTTATATAAATTATGTATAAGATGCCCACAATTAGGTATATGTATTAATTTATAAACTTAGATTGATGTAAATTCCCCTAATGGGTAGATAATAGCTAGTTTGAATTGATTTAGTGGATCTGAGTCCTATTTCAAGTCTGTGAGCACTTAATAAGATCAAGTGAAACATATGTGTATGATAAAATTGACTAAACTATGATAGATAGAAATATTCAGTATCTATAAAGTAGTATAAATTTTAACATAACAATGCATATAGTCTATAAATTCTTTTTTTTAAATATTTTAATGTTTTTGTATTTTGACATGTTATATTGTTTTGGTGTTTTATGAGTATGAGCTACACACAATCAAATGAAAATAAACTATGTACAAGGAGTGAGAGAGAGAGAAAGAATTATGTGCAAGAATATGAACCATACTAACCAATGAGTCTCATGGGAGACTCACTATCACTAAAACCTATGTTAAAATAAGAATTATAATCTATCATGCAGTGTGATTGCTATGTTATAATTGAATGTTATTATAGTAATAAGTTGAGTATTATTCATCATCAAAATCATAATAACCTAGATTGATAGAGGTAATTTTCTCATGTTATGGATTTGACCTTTCTAAATTATGATTTACAAAATTGGTTGTGATTTTTCCTTTTGAAACTATGCTTATTATATACAAACTATATTATGGAGGCTCTTTTGCTAGACAACCTTGTTTGAGAATGCTTGTTAGATGAGCATAATTTTAACTTTACAACTAAATATCTTGATATTTTCATAACATGTCTTGTTTTTATGGATTTTTTAACTTGATAAAATATATCTATGGTTTATGTTCCTTAGGATGTTCAATAAACCCCAAACCTTGTTACCAATATTATCAACTTCTAGAATAGAAGTGATGCATTAGTCTTGTTGGCCAAAACCTTGACAATGGTAATCATACAATTATAGATATTTCTGACATAAAGTATACCATATTTAATGTTTATCTTCATTTAGATAGGTAGATTTTATTGATTTATCTATGCTTTTTTGTATGGTTTCTTGTGTTGTTTGTGCTTTTTGAAACTTTTGTTATACTAAGTTATGCTTTGATTACCATTTTTTTACTATTCCTGAATTTGACCTTTTTTTAATTTTTATATGTGACATTTTATGTTATTTATAAGAAGTTTCATTGTATGATTAATCTATATCCAGTATTATTTTCAATGCTAAACATGAATTTGATGTGGTGCCCATGCATTCTATGATATGCAAAAATTATCTAGATATCCTCATTAGGTATAGAAGAGGTTGGTTAAGCAACTTAGATTTGATAATTTCCATTAATATATAACTTGAATGCGATTATTTTACATTTGAATTAATTTTAAATCACTATTTTTAAATTTACATTGTTGTGATTTATGATCTAGATATGTAACATTGTTTGCCACAAATTGACTAGGTGAAGATGCATATACATGATTTACACTATTTTGCCATAGAGGTATTTATCTTTTAAATTATTTTAAAAATGTTGTAATATTTTCATGTAGTATTTTATTTTTATTTTTTAAACATTTAATTATCTTTATCACACTGATAAGTAGATCGCATATAGTTTCACATGTGCAAAACCTAGCTAGTTTTATTTGAACATGTAAGCACAGACTTTATAGGGAACAAGTGCGAATAGGCTAAGTAGAGGGACTAGCGATAATGTTATAGGTTGTTTCATCTCATGGAGGAATGATAAAATGGACCTAGTTAGAGTAAAATTATATATATCCTTCATGGAGATGATGAGGAGATGGAGAATATTTCCTATATATAAGATATGACATTGAAACTCGATACATAGTTATTATCTTATATGATAAAACCTCTATGTATGTATGGATTTACTTGTTAATGTAAATCCATATTGGATAAATATAAAATTTTATGAGATATGACATATATTTCAACTAATATAAATCATAATCTATACATGCGTTTATGTCTTTTCTGAGTTCATTTTAAATTAAAGGGAACAAGCATGCAAGTGAAAGTATTAAACATTGTAACAAAAACTAATTAATTTATTCTATCATTATGATCATGATTACATGAATTATAAAATATACGAATCATAAATTTTAGTATATATATAGACCCCAAGTGTGTCTAGGGTTAGGGTTTTTTTAATCTAAGTTTTTTTGTAAAAAAAATATTATATTTAAATAAGTTGAAACCCTAATATGAAATTGATTTAATTGTCTAGGTGGTCTTAAAAAACTAGAAAATTATAAGTATGAAGACCTAAATTATTGTGTAAAAATTTACATTAATGTAAACTAGGGTTTGAATTAATTTTCAAAGTAACTTGGGTTCACCAAATGATTTAAACTTTTTTAGTTTAATTATGTAAATTGTATGTTTAGATTAAAGGGTTGATATGTCTAAATGAGTAAAATAAATATTCAATAATTAAGTACCAATTTTTTTTGAATTTACAACTTATTTTACATTATAAAAATAGTAATAAATAGGGATAAATAGACACTTATCTAAAAATTGACCATTGTGGATGATCTGTGTTCTTAAAGTTGAGATCTTGGTAGTTATCTATGTCATCAAAATGATTCCAGTATTTTTATTCTCACTAGATAGTAGTACCTAGTATGCATATTAGTGCCATATATGTGTAGTGTCCTCAATATGGTACTAATGTCCCCTTTGTGGGACTATTCTTATTTTCTAGTATCACCTGTTCATATGTCTATATTTCCTTTTCTAGTGTGCACAAAACTTAGAGATCTATGTTGTGCCTAGAAAATTTGATTTAATGTACAAACCCTAATCCTCCTTACAAGTATGGCATGAGAAATATTTTTTGTGTTAGTAGGATGGACTAGAGATCTTCAACACCCCATTTTTAATAGAGTTTCCTACATACCAATACTCCAAAGATGGAACAACCCCGATGTAGTTCTCCTACCTAGTGTTTAATGCAAGTGTAATTGAATGCTAGAATGAGAGTGGCCTTGGATGCCTTGAATGTACTTGAGATCTAAAATTCTTGAAAAATTGACTTATGACTATTGTATATGGATTATGTAAAATTAAGGTAGAATAGAGATCAAATACTTTGATTTTTATCAAATTTATCTATGGATAGAATAAATTTTGCATCTATTTTCCATGTAGTGAATAGAGGTGGATTAGACTTGTATTTATATATATTTTTACTTGTGTAGATAATAAAATATGATTAGGCCAAATTTAAGAGGGGAAGCAATTTTAAAAATTATCCATTGGGAAGAGCTATGTCTAAATACAGTAGCACCTATTTTGGGACACCAGTGTAATGTGCCCATAGTGTCCTAAATTTGGCACTAATGTCCTATTTGTACATAACTAAGAAGTTTGGATTGGGGTCTGAGATGATAGTTTATGGACTATGTTTTGACTAGATGTAGGTGATTAGGGTCTATTGAATAACTATAGAAGTAATTTTAATGCTCATGGATAAGTCTATGGCTAGCCTAGGGATAGTTTAACTCAAGTGACACTCTTATCATCTAATTACCACTTTTCAGTGATTATAGGGTCCTAGAAGTTAACTTATTAGTTTAATTGACCTCATATACCTTCATAATTTATTCTAAGTGAATCAAAATAACAAAATCAAATATAACCTTTATTCAAAAATGATACAACCAAATAATGCATGAGAAATAAGACCATATCAAACACTTGACATAGTTATTACGAGATGACCAAGATAGTTTATTTTTAACCACTTGCAACTTTATGTTTTTGTAATGATTTTTTCAAGTTTTGATCATCAAGCTAATTCAAATTTTATGTAACAATCAAGTATGGAATTTACACAAGTTTATCAAATTATTTCACATTATCATTAAGGATAAGAAATATTTGGTATTAAATATAAATGATAGTAATTATAGTGAAGAATGGTCATAAAACCCAAAGGATCAATAGAACTTATTTTTAAAAAAAACATAAAAGTTTTGCAAACTTTTTCCATCACAACAACCTAAAATTTTGAATTGTAGACCCAAAAATCTAGGTAATAGATAAAATAATAAGATGACTAAATAAAATGTCAAATTTTATACTTATGGGGCAAATAAGATGACATATTCCAACATGGGTGAGAAAAATAATAGTATTTAACCCTAGGTTGACCCAGGGCACCTCATTTTAGTAAGGTAAAAATAAATAAAAACTAGAAACACTCGGCCATAAATTTTTAAGTAGGGTTTGGGCTAAACTATTAAATATTTAAAATGCCAAATCTGAAAATAAAAATTTCTTTAACAACTATGGCAAGAATGGCAGATCATTTTTTAAAATATTATTTCTATAAACCATTGTAGGTTCATTAGGAAGTCATTTGACTTTCTTATGAACCTATAAGTAATTTTTTTCTCATTCATTTACTTGCCATTATATCAAAAAATGAAAACTCTTTGATTGAAAAATAAAAATATAAAAACTTGTTTTCTTTCCTTTGCAAGCAAATGGAGGAGAAATAGAAAATTTTTGTTGTGTGTTATTCTACCTTGCCAAAAGTTATCTAGCCTCAACCAAGTAAGAGACTCTCTCTTAAAATTAGGAAGATTGTGACATCCACCAACTCTCCTTAGGGTTTGGCTTTATCTCCACCATCTATACACCTCCCTCCTTACTTATCTTTCCTTTCCCATGTATCCTTCTTCTTCTTCTTCTCTTCCCTCTCCATGCCTCCCTCCTCCCCTCTTTTCCTTCTTTTTATGACCCCAATAGCCCAAGGATAAATAGGATGGCTTGGGGGATGAGATCAGCTCCTCCAAGTGTCAAAACCATAAATAAGGTAATCTAATTTTTTCTCATATCAAAAAAATCAAATGATGTTTAAGGTTAGATTGCCCTTTAGGTCAAAATCCATGACCAGTGTAAAAATCTTTATTTCACTAAACAAGAAAATAACGATAGCCCAAATCCAATTTTGTTAAAGACCTTAATAAAATCTATAATAATTATTTTATCTAAGTCCCATGGCCAAGGTGGAAGTGTAAAATGTTTTATTTGAGAAAATCATTATTATTAATTTTCCATTTGTCAAACAATAAATTATTATTATTTTCACTAGGGTCATTTTTGCTAGGGGTTTATTGGGAGAGAGAGTAATGAGATAGGGTATTTTAGAGGCTAGGATATGGAAAGTAAAATTAATAAAAATAATAATGATAATAAATATTTAATAAAATAATAATAGAACCATATTTAACCAAGACATAACAATTCAAACACCATATAATCTAAATAAGAACACATGAAAGCAAGATCTAAAAATAATCAACATTTATGCACAAAAGTATTGTAATCAAATCCCACAACAAAAAAATGGAAAATAAAAGACAAACCAAATACATGATGAATAAGTCAAAAATACAATAAAATAGAAAATATATAAAGACAAACTACTAAAAATTTGGTTCATTAAATTTCCTTTTTATTTTACGTTTCTCAGTTGCCTTTATTCCTTGTCCCCCAACCACCAAAATACACCTCTAGCCTAGCTCATTTTGCCTATTCCTTCACCCATAAATAACATCATTAATACCTAAAATATATAATTATATATAGTAAAAAATGAATAGTATTATGCATTAAATCAAATATTAGGACCACATATCTCATGTATAAAAATAACTCTAGCTGTAATAGTTTTTTCCATCATCCAAAATATTAAAATAATAGTTCCAACTAGTGATGCATATTTTAAAAACATGATAAAAATAAGTATAATAGTATTAAAATAAAAAAAAATATAGGTAGGTTCGTGATATTAATGGGCTAAGTGGATCTCAATCACCCCCTTTATGATTGATTTATGATTATGTATCCAATACTCCAAGGAGGGAAATCAAGTTCATGTATTTCTCACACCTAGACTAAATGTGATATTATAATCCTTTAATGATAAATTTACGTCTATAAAATATATTTGATACTTGATAATGATATATCTTGAGTTGATTTGTAAGGATCTTAACCATGCTTATGGTTTCTCCTTGTGAGTGATATTGAATTGGGAGAGAATATGGCTTATATTTGCAATATGAAAATGTATAAATGCTTGAACTAAGTGAATTTAAAGTGGTAAAAATTAATGATTCTTGATATGTATTTATATGTGAATACTTTGAAAATATTATTTAGTTTATCTTATGAGACATGCAGGAAAACCCCAAAAGAATGTTTTAAAGTAAGAAAAATATCCATTATTTACCATGGGACATGACCAACCTAAGTGAATAGGATCATGTTTCACCCTTGTCTACATATTGTATAATTTTTCATAAGGATTAAATATATATGTCTTATATTAGGGATAGTATGAATGTTTTTTAATAACCTCTACACTCATATAACTAAAATATTAACTATATTGACATAAAAATACAATATTCCTTTTTGATGGGAAGGAATAACTCCACAGTCACTTGTCACTTTGAGGGGGATGCCTCTTTATCAGAGTATTTAACTCTAATTTATATGTTTCTTGGATGTTGTTAGTGCCCAAAATTACATTGAAGAAATTGAACCCTTTCTAAGTATAAATTCCTAAATTGTTTATCCCACTTCCTATTTCAAGTGTTTAATAGAGGTTAATTGTCCTATAGTGGTCTATCAAAATCCAAGTGAAGTCATATCTAAGCATCTCAAAACCCTTTTTATAAATGACCTGTCTTATACCCTTTGATTTAAATTCAAATTTGGTAGGAATAATTTAAGTGGGAATGCTTTAAAAAATACCATGAACTTGGTTTAATTTTTATACTAAAGTTTAGTCATGTTTATTACCATGACCAAACCTTAGTCTAAATTAATATTTTGTGCCTTTTATATCCCATGGCACTTGGCCCCTTTGATCTATTATCATGTTATATCTAATACTTAGTCCCTTTATTATAAACATATCTCAAATTCATATCCTAAACCTTCTATTGTATACAACAAAACCTTATGCTAAGAATTTATATTAAGTTCTTTATTCCTTGAACTCTAACTTAATTTTATTCATTGTTAAATTAGATCCAATCACAGCCAACCTAGTGGATCAAAATTGAATGGTATGCATTAACTCAAGGAAAGATGATATGATGATGCTTGATTGAAGCTAAAAAGTCAAAAGGACTCAGGGCAAGTACAAAAGTGATAAGTATCAAGCTCATAAAGTAGGGTTAAAATATCGATCATGTTCCCATCAATAGATGGTATGTGGAAAAGAATTAAAATCCAGATCAGTGGTGAGAAATAGGTCAAGACTTAAATAAATCCCTAGGATGAGTGAGAAGATGAAAAGTGTCACCATTGTGGGAACTCTATCAGGGATCCAATGGCAAGTGGGGGTTAGAAATTCAAATATCCTCCAAAGGGATGTCATAAGGACAAGTGTATTTATCTCGATAAGTGATCAATTAAATCAATTGTTAACATTAGATCATGCATCTAATAGATCAATGATGTGAATGAGAGTAGATTTTTCAAAGAATTCAAGTTAAATGCAATAGTGAAATTTGTCATAATCATGATGAACTAGATATCGATCAGTGGTCAACATTCGATCCTAGGTTTAAAAGATCAATAAATCATGTGTGATCTAACAAAATGATATCAATAGTGCAAAATGAAGGTGGACATTTCAATAGAATTCAAAATTATTGTGGAAGTGACAATTGTCAAGCCCACAACTCATGATTAAAGCTAAAACATATTTTTAAGAACTAATAATGTGAATGAATATTTGATAGTTCAATAGGGCCATATATGTAATGAGATGATTCTATGTGGTATAATAACATTCACACAATTAATAATGTTGGAAAGGTACATAGGGAACCCATGGAGCTACCAAGTGGCAGGATATTGAAAGCTCAAATTAAGATCAATGGACTATAATGAAGTCAAGGCCTAAAGACTTCCTAAAGTATCGATGGTGAATATTTGATCCAAATTCAAGATTGTATAAGAAAGGGACACATGTCCATATTAGATATAAGTAAGGATTTTTGTCACTTTAAGCACCATGAGTGCCTAGTTGGATTTGATGTGGCATGCCACATGTCAATATGTGGTAATATTTGGCTTAAGTGTTAAAATAAATGTCTCCTTCATAGATAGGAAATAATTTGAAGCATAAAATAAGGTATATGGGCCATTATAGAGCATATTTGTGTTTTTGGATCATTTTAGGTCTCTACCACAGTTAGAGCATCTCAATGCCATCACTACAAGATCAGGTTGTTCTATGTCATGCATAAGAGGAAAGGTAGTTGTTTAGGAGGTTCTAGATATGCAAAAAAGTGATCAAGGGAATATTTAGGAAATTACACATGAGGATAAAAAATTTAGCCTCCACCAAATAATTTAACCTTATAGATCATGTAAAAAGGTGTCTCCAGTCAATAAATCAAAGGGTTTGTTGCACACCTTCATCATTCCTTATAGAGGCAATTAAAGAAATAATTTTTCTAGTAAACATATGAAGATCTAAAGCATGGCAAGGTATATTTTCCAACTAGGAGTATCTTGGTGGAATTTAGAGGGTTACTTTGCAATTTTGAAAAATAAAACCCAAAGTCCCATATTTGAATAAGGTGCAAAATGTATAAATAGAGGGCTTCTTCTCTATTGTCAAGGTTGTTGTTTGTCTTTGTTTTTCCTAAGTATAGTCTTTTCTAAATTTTTGGGATCAATTTATCTATGTATATCTTGTGTTTCTTGCTATGGTAGTTGTAAGTGTACAACCATTAACAATCTTTGAGATAATGGTTATGTCTACCTTATCAAATATGGAGAAATATCTCCATGCTTGTCCCCATGGTAGCATTTTGAAAAACTGATGTATGTAATATCTATTTTCAAGTTAATGAAAATGCTTGTGGCTCTTTCATATTTCTTGTTGATGAATTACAACAATGTATTTTTCAAGTTATGTTGATTAGACATTTGGGTTTGTGTCCATTATTGGTTATCATTTTGAGTATAGATCTATATTATAAACCCTTTGTACATTATTTTGGGATATGTTGTTGAATAACTTGTTAGGGTACCCTAGGTTTACATATTGTATATGGAAAAGTATTTGAATGTTTAGTTATAGCATATGTTATAGTATTTAAAGTATCATTTAGTATTTCCCATTAGATTGCTTATGAGTTTTTGCAATATATTTACAAAGGAATGTTGTCAATAATATTTCAAGATGCCCTACTATTTGAAAACCACCATCACACCACCACTCTTTTTATAATTAACAAACTATCCTACCTTATCCTAACCTTCAAATAATACACACTTCTTACATATCATAAGTGTTATTTTCCTAACATGCATTTGCATCTTGTGCTTTAAAGATTAGCATTGAAATCTTTCATCTAGCCTTGTTGTTTAAAATTCTTTAGAATGAACATTGAAAGTACTTTTATATCTATCTTCGGTAGTTTTTATGTGATCTAAAACATTTGTTCATTCCATGTGACAACACTTCCTAGATGGATTGACTAAGTTTGGTTGTACCCTAGTCATGTTTGTGTCTCTTTGTGCCAAAAATTCCCATAGAGGTTGAATTGTAGAATCTATCCCTATGAGCAAGCTACCCCATATGTCCTCTTACCTTAGTTTAGGTAGAGCCATAAGTAGTAGGGAGCTAACCATATCATTTTTTAGTGCCTCTTAATAATTTTATATGTCTAGTCCATTCTAGATGCCAAACCCTTCCTCAAATATAATGACATACTAGTGGGTTTTTCATCTTTATTTTCTATTTTCTTCAAGTGTGAAAGACCAAGTGATAGAGGTGTATAACTAGGAACCAAAACTCATCTCACACCATTACTAGGGACTCTTGAAGAAAATTGTAAGTATTTCATGTTGTGAAGTTATCTACTGGTATTTACTACATTTGGACTATATTGGTTGTCAACTTTGCATCACTCCACTAGGGGACATGCTAGGAATTGAAATATTTGACAATTTAACATCTATTAAGTTGATTACAAAGAGCTATTAAAATTACATGTTGGAAGGTGATTTATCCCATATTAGACATAATTCTAAAAAATTTAATGTATTTAACTTTAATTTCATCATTAAATTCAATAAGTATGTATTTAGCATGTATCAAAATAAATGTGTTAACTATTATATTGCAGAATTATGATTCTAGTGGTGAATCCAAATTTATTATCTAATTTCAAGGACCATTGGTTCCTATTTTGAATATTTTCATTTTGGATTTGAGTGTTCTCTCTTATTTATAAAGATGACAGGATTGAGATCATCCTTCAAAGGTGACCCATTCATGTAACTTGTCTCACCCCTAAGTATTCATCAAAGAAGAGGGAGACAAGTTTGGAGGTCTGTTGAAGGGTAAGGTTTAACTGCTAAATAGTGTCTTGACTACCAAGATTATGATAATCTTGAATTTTTCATTGAAATTCACATTATTAATGACTTTCATATATATTTTAATAATTCTAAAACTTATAGTCATATCTATTATCCATCTCCTTCTCAACCAATTGAATTCCCTCCCAATTTTGATCTTACAAGTCTCCCTCATTCACCCCCTCACATCCCTTTGCTAATTTTTGTTGAACCTCCAATTAAACCAATAATGAGGCATAGGGACCCAAATGAAGAATAAATATCCTGCATTCAATGTTCCCAGATTTATGCCTATAAATTTTAATAACATGGAAGGTTATCCTAATGAAATCCCAAATGAAGTAAGGAAACGTCTTCCAAAGTTTCAAAGGAACAATGCAGTGAGTGGTGATCAACACATGAGAGATTCTCACAATATTATTGAATATTATGAGGTTGAGTATGAGGATGTATGTATTAAGTTGTTTTCACACATGCTAGAGGAAGATATTCATGAATGGTTTAATTTTGTTCCTCATGGATGCATTGATTCATGAGAAGAAATGAAGAATATTTTTAAAATTTAGTATGGTGATAGAGTTGATCCCAAATTTCTTTTATCTATGTTTGAAAGCATCAATAAGAACCCTAATGAGTCCATGCAATACTTCAATATGTGGTTAAAAACATCTATGATATAGCTTCCTAAGAAGACAAGGCCTAGTGATACAATGTGCTTAATAAAATACTATGATGCTTTTGATAAGAAGGTTGTGTATCACTTACTAAACAAGGATCCCACAAACCTCTGATTAGCATTCAATATGGACATCTAAATTGAGAAAAACCTATAGGCTATGGGAAAACCCATGAACAAGTGGGCTGATGTGAATTTGGTCAATCCTAAATATCCTAGTCCATTAAGAATGCAAATCTTTTGGAGATGTTTAAGACTCTAGCTTACACCATCATAAAGATGCCATACAAGCTTTTCAAGGTTAAGAAGTGGGTCCCTCATGTGTCTACCAGTAAAGAGAGGGATCTATATATGAATCATGTAGAAAAGGGGCTCCTTTCCATAACCAAAACAATGATAGAGGGAAGACACCTATACATGATGAAAGAATAGATAGACATAATAATAGAGGGGATATGAAAGATGTGTCTAATTTTTTAAATGCCAAAGTGAATGTATTAGTTTGTGACACTGATGTTGATTGATGTGACAGGTACTTCCTTACACATCCTCCATGTGATACAACTAAACTAATTGATGAAGATGTAGATGAATTTGAGTCTGCATCATTTGATGAGGATATTATTATGTTTAATTATCAAAGTCCTTGAAATAAGACATTTGCCTCCACATAATTGAGGAATGATGTTATTGTTGATCAATTTTGGAGTGTAGTACAAAAGGTGTGTGTCCCAGCTTATGAATTTGATTATGAAGTTAATATGGCATATGCATATGAATTACCTATTCATGATTTTGACATTTTAATATCAATGATGATTAAAAAATATGATGGGGGAATTATTTGAGTTGAGGATATGTAGCTATTAATTAATGCATCAATTGCCCAAGAGAAGGAACACTACTTGAGAAGTAGGCAACTAGTTATACTCCTCAAGACATTACCCATAAAAATCCAAGGGTAAGAGATGTAAGTAAGGAATTTAAGAAAACTATGATAGTTTCTAATGCTTCCAAACCATTACCCATTTCCTAAGTTTCTAAGCCTAGAGGTGCTCTCGTTAAAAATAAGTACCTTTGTTATCTAGTATTCCTAAAGGTGTGAATGATGTTAAACAAAATACACCTTTGAATGATGCTACTAAGAATGAAAATCCACCCTAACCTTAAGTGATCACATTCTAGTTGAATGTCGAGCAACTTCAGACCTTTGAGCCAACAAAAAATACTGTGCCACTTGTTGAATTATTAAGAATACTTAAGCATAGGAAGAGGACATTTGAATACTTTTAATTTGATGAGAATTCAATTGAAAATGAAATTGATTTACCCAAAACACCCCTATAAAATTATGAATAATATGAAGAGGTTTTTTAACCCATTCTAGAAGTCCATTTGGGAACTGCATTAATAGAGAGTTGACTGAATGTGGATCCATTTTATACATCCCTATTAATCAATGGCCTTATGACCATAATTGCATGTTTGATTCTAGTGCATATTGAAACATAATTCCCTTTGGTTTCTAAATGAGGTTGGAGTTAATATTACATTAGCCTTTGGCAAGTGTTATGCCATGGACTCATGAGAAGTTCCAATTGTTAGACAAGTCAAAGGGTTGGTGGTACAATTGGCAGTACATCCAAGTAAGTATTTTAATATGAATGTGGTAGTTTTTTATTGCCCACCTATATGAGGGATGTTGTTATCATGTAAATTGGATATTAGCATCTGTGGAATTTTATAAATGGACCTTTCCTATTACACCATTCCATTGGAGGGTAAGATGGTCAAACTTTATAGAGAGATAAACATACTACATGTAACTAAATATCCAAAACATGATCAAAATGAAGTATTGTACATAAATTTTGGACTTTGGAACCTCATTGGGAATGTTAACACTAATTAACATCCTACTACTCTTAATGATGAACCTGACAACAAAGGTATAGTTTGGAAGGTGTGTTTTGATGGGACTTGATCTAATCTTTGAAATGGAGTAGGGCTGGTATTATATGCCTTAAGGGTAAGTGTTTCAAGTTTTATTTTCAGTTTTTCTTTGAGTACACTAATAATATTTCTAAGTATGAGGTACTCATTCTTGGTTTATGGATTTCCCACAAACATGGAATTAAAATATTGATTACCAAGGGTGATTCTGAGCTAGTGGTAAATTAGGTACACAGTGCTTACACAACCAAACACAAAAGGTTGAAACAATATCAAAATATCATATGGGATTTTTTTGAATTATTTGATGCATTACATCTTTGTCATCATGATAGAAGTTTTAATGAATAATCTAACATAATTGTAGGGTTTAGTGCTTAATTTGACAATTAAAATACAAGCCATCATTGTAAGTATCAAGTAGAGGTGCTTGTTAAGAGTTTAATCCTAGATAATTTTCATAAATGGTATGTGTTTGATGACGTTGAGAAAATTAAGATGTTTCAAAATTATGAAGCTAAGTTCCATTATCATCTCATAGACTTGAAACCTACGGTTCAAGTTTATGATGAAAAAGAAACCTTGTGTGAGAGGGACATTATCATGTTGAAGACAAACATGCTCCCTATAGGATTGATAAGTTTAGAAGCATATTTTGATGGAATAGATAGAATAAAGACTTTAGACTCATTTATTTCAAAGGATACGACTAAGTATTATTTGGGTTCTCATGAGAATCCAAGGAAGGTTTAACTATGTACTCACCTAGGTGTAGATGAGAAGAAAGTTTAAATGCAACTATTAATAAAGTACCAAGATTATTTAACATGGCCTTATTATAAGTTAAAAGTGTATAGGGAAGACTTGTCCCAACATATTATCCCATTATAGCTTGATAACAAGTCTTTTAGGTAGAAATAGAGACCTATTAACCCCATCTCGACCACTAAGATGTGGGATGAGTTAAAGAAGGTAAGAGATGGTGATATCATTCAGTCCATTAGGTATTCATCATGGGTTGTGTTGGAAAAAATTTTCATACATATAAAAAAATTTATTAGATGGATTAAGAAACTCTCTTGGACCTTTCAGTAACCTTATACCCCCATGACTAGTCCCTTTATGGTCCTAAATTGATGATGCAGTATAATATTTTGGGAGTTCTTGGTGTGGAGTGAGAAGCTAAACAGAGCTCTAGTTCATTGAGTGATCTGATGTTGTAAGAAGGAGACAAACCTCATGACCCTACCATGTGTCAGTAGAAAGATTTTGAAATGCTTTAAGTAAATTTTAAGGTGATTTTGGTGATTTTAAGGGAAAGGCCTAAAAATAGGTCTAGAAATGCAAGTGAAAGATCCAACAATTTTCTAAGGTTTTAAATCATATAGTTGCATGAAGGAGGTTATCACAAAGTTTCATAGATTATAATGAGCCAAAAATGAGGCCTAGATAAGCTATTATGCTTAAAAGAACCCCAAAAGTGCATTAAATGACTTAAGTGTCCTCAAAATAAAAATTTCAAGTAAAAAAGTGACTTTTTGAGGAATTCAAATTATTTTTGACTTTCTCCCACCTCAATATGTCAAATTTTACCTTTTAAACATGTTCAAGATCATTTTAAATCATTTGGGTGAAGGGAAGGAGTTTTAGAGCAAAAAGATGTAGTTTGCAGCCTTTTAGAGCTTTAGTAAAATGTGTTTTTCGAGGATTTTATTTATGAAAGGGCTTAGTTATCATATGTATGAATCTATTGTGTCAATAATATCCTATCATATTCCCATAAAATAATATTAGATCATAGGAACCAGAAGAGGTAAGGAAAACCTATTGGCTACAAACTAGGCATGAAATAGGTTTTACACCATTAATAGAGGTATAGGTCTTTTATAAGGTTTATATAAAGAAGGAAAGGTAATTTATATCTTAAATTTTTTTTCCCAAGTTTTTTATTGCATAGTTAGACTTTTGATTCTTCATGCTAAGGAAAAACTATTTTCGGTAGTTTGGGATAGCTCTAGGAGAGCCTTGGATTTTCACTTGATACAGTTAGGAGAGAGAGTTTTGGGCTAGAATATTTTTGAAAGTAATAGGTACCCTAATCGGCTTCCACTTTTTGTCATTGACATTTTGTTTCATATCCCCATATTTATGAACAATCACTAATAGTTTACGATTGTCTAAATGGCCAACTCATCCAAATAGGGCCCAAGATTTCTCTTGTTTCTTTAATTAATAATTCAATGAGAAATAATGGTTCTAAAGGAGTCATTTTAGGGTCAAATAGGACTTATTATAATTTTTTTCATAATCTAATTCATTCCAAGAAGGTACTTATGGCATAAAATAAGTTTCCCTTGATATCCTTATAAAATGGTCATTTGATTATTTTTAAAGTGGAACATTTGTTAGAGGGATAATGTACCTCATCCTCCTTATGACAAATCAACTTAAATAATTTATCTTTCTCATAAATCCTTGCTATCTCATTTAAGCCTTTATAGGCTAAATAGTCAAGTTGCTAGTTGGAGCTCCAATGGAATTGTATGCAAGTTTATCAACTACAAAAGTTTTCCTTTCCTGTAGTGGGTTAAAACTAAAGAGGATATGATGTTTTCACCTATAATATACCATGGGAATAATTTTTTAGTCCAAACATGGAAATAAAGTTGGAATAAGCCATCTTCAAAGTTGACTGACTGTGTTAAATAATAATTTCCCTAATACACAAAAATAGAGGCCTGAACACCTTTTGTTTATGATAAATGGTGATGTCAAAATTGGCTTTTACTGATAAAAATTAACTCATATTATATCTCTATCATAGGGGAATATCCTTGAAAAGGTAACATGGTGTGTGAATATAGGAGAGTATTGTTTGAGGTCCTCCAAGTTTTACTTTTGTTCACTATGATCACATGTGTATTCTATAGGATTTGAGTGTTAAATGACATTTAGACCCCAATAAATAAATTAAAGGTTTAAAATTTGTAATGGGACATCATGATATATTACCCAATTTGAACCAAACTTTTCCCTAGAGTTTTCATACATTCAAAGGACAAAAAATCTATTTTTTAGTTTTCTGGGCCTAGAGAACTAAGAGAGGCCTAGAATACTAGATGAGAAGGGGGTGATAGAATTATGTTACTCAATATTTATGACATGATATTTGTATTATAGTTTTTTTCATTGATTATACACAAAAACCTCTCTCAGTGTCCCTACTTCACCCCTAGAAATCAAGAATGATAATCAAAGCAAAAATAGGACAACAAACTGGCACTTTTTTGTTATTTTTTGTTTGAGATCATGGTGATGTTTTTATCATTTTTTAAAATTATTCCAGGTATTCCCAATTTATACCTATCCAATGAATCCAAAAATATATATATTTGAGTAATATAATTCATTTTAACCCCCCCAAATCCAAAATAGGGTCTCAAAAAGAGCATGAGAGAAGCCCTAAACTAGGGTTTTGAAGATTCTAAGAGTTTTAAAACTCAAAATTTTAAAAATAAATTAATATAATGTATTTAAAGGCTATATAAATTATTCAATAGTTTTCAGATTCATTGGATTTTGTATGATACAATTTCTAGACCCAAGGTGTGCTTAAGGCATAAGTAGGCCTAATTGAGGGGAGCTTAATGAAGTGTGGTCTTGGAGTTAAATATAACCATGGAAATTGAAACACACCTAAAATGAAGTATAATATGGATGAAAATTTTATTACATATTAAAAAGGGTTCCTAGATTGACCAAACCAAGGAGAAATGACAAACAAAAGGCTACAAGCCTCATAAGGCCATTAGAAGCTTAAAATGTAGAAATTAATGTTGAAGTGTGTTTGGTTATACCTATGGGGTTGGATAATATGTGGATTGACCTAATTATAACATATAATATAGGATAATATGCTAGGTTCAACAAACCATGCTCAATTTTGAAGAGCTTAGTTTGGGGATATTTTCCCTAAAACACCAAAACAAAGGTATGAGGCCCTTTTATTGATGCCAAATAACAAAGTTGAATAGGTTTTTTCCTTAATTTAAATTAATATATATTTCATAAATATCATATGGTAAAATAATTGGAAAATTAAAGTGGTGTATGGCTAGAGAAAGGAGTGGTTGAAGGCCTCCGATTTTGACATTTGTTCAATGAAGTCATTTAGTGATTTCTATAGGATTTCATGTTCCAAGAAGATGATTAAGGATAATAATGGGAATGATATAATTAAATAATTATAAAGGTTTAATAAAAATTAAATATACATCCATACACCTCATATCCATCACCTACATCATTGAGCACATAGGCATCCATGGATTTTCCTTAAGGAGCTTAAGCCATACATGGTGGAATGAGGTTAAAGGCAATGAAATGAAGAGTGGAACCATTAAATGAGAATATAAATGATAATTTATAATAAAATTAACCTTATTTTATCTCAATCCAATTCAAAGGAAATAAAAAACAATTGTGAATTTTTACCATGCAGGCACACATCATTAGCTTTTGCCAAAATGGTCCTATAGGCCAAAATATGTAGGATCTAATCATGAAATATGGTGGAGAGGATAATTATGACATATTATACCTATTAAACATAATTTTTAAGTTTTTTTAAAATGGTAACTATTATCTATTTTAGTAAAGTCAATACTATGTCAAATCATGGTCAACGCTGGAGCATGCCTAGAGTAATTATAAATTTTGGGGCATCTAAAGGTTCAGTAAAAGCACAAAATTTGGTAAGTACAGTATCCATGACATAAAAAATCATAAAATTCCATAATAGAGGTCATATCAAGAATGAAAGTGACTAATATTCTTACACTATCCGTAAGCACTTAATAAGGCAGCCATTGGAGACCAAATGAAATTTTGTCAATTCTAGATGTCAAGAAGTAGTTTAAGCTTTGGAGAGGTATTAAAATATTATAATATGATGTTTTAAAGATATAATTTCGTATTATAGTGATAAAATTTATGGGTTTCATGAAAAATTTTGAAGAAATATATGTTTTGGCACAAAGGAAACATGTAGGCAGCTCAAGGTAACTTTTGGTAAAAAAGGTCTTGATAATAAAGTACATATAAAAACTACTTGAAAATTGGTAAAATTTTTAATTATTACCTATTATATCCATAAATAATATCAATAGGATCATGTGATTAGTGAAATCTCCCATTGTTTATACACAATCCTCGTTATGTCTCATAATGGTCACTATCCATGTAGGCACACTTTTTGGAGTTTTAATGTCTGTTTGAGATTTCAAAGATTATGGAAATGTTTGAGAATAATGGTAATATTTTTATAATCCTATTAAAAACCTTGAAATATTTTTCACACCCTAAACTTCATGTAAATTTTGAAGGCAAGCTCAAATCCCCACAGGCAGTCTCAAAGGCATAAAAGGAAAAGTTGAGTTTTGATAATTTATAGAGGTCTTATGAAATGTTTAAGATTTAAATAATATGTTTTAAATAAATTAAGATCAGTGGGAAAGGTAAAATTTATCATTTGGATAAATTCAAGATTTTTATGCATAAGACACCCAGTTTTAGCCAATCTTTAGATGCTCATTTATTTAATACCATGAAAAGCTGAGATAAGTGATTATATTATGTTTTTATTAAACCTATTTAATATAAATTAATTGTGGATTTATTTTGGTTAAGGTCCTAATTTTTATTAAAAATATTTAAGAGTGTAAGCATGTCCAAAATGCTTCCAAATCCTACAAGCAATCATCTTTACATGTGTATGTTTTCACACATTATTCATGGGAGCCCAATATTTTCATGGGTGTTAAAGGGATGTATGTGCCATAAATCCATGATAATAATTGGTGTAATGGGTGTATTCACTGTATGATCAATCATCTTTAAAGTGAACTTGCTTAAGCTTGCAATGTATCTTTTTGATCAATTTTGGGTTTTTAGACCCACAGGTCCATAAAATGGAATATAATTACTTGTGAAACACCTTTAATGTGTATATGAATCCATAAATATCTTAACCAACCTATATTTAGAATAATTTGACATGTGTGGGTGTGTAGGAGGCCCAAAATGGCTCAAATTTGCATATTTTTTTAGGTCTTCAAAGAAATAAATGGTATAGAAAAAATGGAAGGGGTATAATATGACATAAAAAATCATTCCATGGGATTTATATCTCTTCATAAGAGATTACATGGTGTCTTGCTAAGCAGAAGGATCAAAAACCTAGTTTTTGACATATTTGTGCATTATGATAGGTTTAATGATGATTTCCACAATTGTTGAAGGTATTGAAGGTTTTAAAAATATTTAATTTATTCATCATACACATTCCATGGATGTTTGAATGTTTTATACAGGTCCAAAAGTGGTCTTTAGGGTGTCAAATGGCATTGGAAGTAGTTTTTAGGGTAGATGGTTAAGGGTTGCTCAAGCTTGTGACCTCCATCAATGTGGTCTATGGGAGTTTCAGGTATCATGGAGTTTATTACAGGTTGGAGGATAAAAATCAAGTTGAAACTAGAAAATAACCTCAAAAATAAAACATGAAAGATAACCTCTATGGTTAGTTAACCATAAAATGCCAAGTTAGCTAACCTTTTACCTATCATCTTCTAGAAAAGCAAGTGGAGGGGGGAATATAATTCTATGGGAGAGATATTTGGAGGTTAGAAAGTGAAATTGGAAAATTCAAGACATTATAAAAGTATTTGAAGAATTTTCCTTCTTAGTGGATCATGACATCATCATCCTCAACAAGTTTATCTCTTCTAGTGTGTTTCTCCACCATTGAGAGGGTTTGAAGACTATTGGAGCTAATGGAGGTTAATTTATTGAAAAAATTTTAGTTTTAATTAACCCAAATGTGGGTGAGAATCTATGTAGGGTGGATGGATCTCATTTATTGAATTTTATTTGCTTGTCTCTTCTCTCTCTTCACCTTTTCTCCTATATCTCCCATTTGTCCCTCATTTTTGTAATATATTCTGATTTGACAAGGATAAACCCTATCAAAATTTGTAAGAAATAAAATTTGAATAAATAAATATCAATTATTACCTATCTCTTACCTCTAAACTATTCTTAGTAAGCTTATACATGATGGCCTTTTGAATAAGTGTTTATCTATGTCCATTGTCCTTATTTCTTGCCTATTTTTAGGTGTTTTCAAGTTAGTTTTAGGTCTTAACTTGAGATATTTCCACCATTACTATATGTTGAGTTTGAATTTTTAAATTCCTCTTTACTTCATGTATTATTTGGTGAGCCTGATTTATGAAACACTTATGCAAATTAACTAGTTTATGAGGTTGTGTGAGCAAGAATTATCTTATGTTGAATTAGTGTTTATTTCATGCTTATGTGAGTGTCAATAAATTTGGTGTATCACCCATTTAGATCTCTTAGTTACCCTATACCCCCTATAATTATTTTCCAAGAAGAAACAATAGTTTAGGTGATCTACCAAGAGGAAACCAGCCTTCTCTATAGGTCTAACCTCACTATAAGATAGCCACAACCTAAGGTTGATCCAATATTATATATGGGAGTGAGAGAGCTTGAAAAACTCTCTCACAAGGGTGAAATTATATGGTACAAAAATTTATGGTATGCTCACTGCGACTATGTTATTCACTGAGTGAAGAGTTTTGGTGTTCTCTTCATCCAATCAAACTTTGGAGGCATGTGTCCAAACATCAATGGTGACCCCAAGTATTTGTCAGCTAGTATAAGCATCCCAAGTGCCTAATCATGTTTATTCTCTACCTCAACATCACACTTATCAAGATAATAATGTTTATGTGTTCCCCTCAAGTGGCCCTCAAATAACCTATCAGCCCTATCATGGTTTTTCCCCCCTCCCACTCTTGTGTATGACCAAGATCAACCTCCTATGATTTCAAACTAGTCCTATTACATCCTTGTTACGATTTAAAAAAGCATTATCATATTATATTAATTTGATAAGGTAGATTAGTAGGGGCTTAAAACTTTCTTTATTCATCCTTTTTCATGTTCTATAAGAGGAAAGGAGTTCTCTTCAATTGGTCAAGAATAGGTGGTCAATTTGTGAGCATGAACAATGGGTAGTTTTTGAGAGGGAGAGCAAGGAGTGGTTGAGAAGCATGGTCCAAAATTTGGAAAACGTGTTTATACCTTATCAATATCAACAAAATCATTAGAATCAATCTTATGTGTCTTCTCCCCTCTAAGATCCTCAATCTTTGTCTCCAAGAGTTTCAAACTAGCCCCCTAGTGAACCTTGTCAAGGTCCATCCTTGTCAATAATTAGAGAAGCAGTATTGGACCAAGGGAGAATAATCATGAAAATCAATAAAGAGGTTGGAATCAAACAATAATTCCCCTTTCATGCCTTAGATGGGATAAGAAGATTCTTACATAAATTTTTGAGTGTGTGGGCATCCATTGAAGAAGGTGACTATCCACACATTGAGAAGCAAGAGATGAAGGAGTGGGTACTATCCATTGAAGAGGTGTTAGAGTTTTGAGAAGGAGAACATAAAAAATAAAAATAAATTAGTTTACCCATTCCTTATGTTCCTACTCCACTGATTGAATCTTCTTGTCCTCCCACCATTTCCATTTACAAATGAGGATATATTGTATATAGAGAAAATTAAGACCATTAAGTTGAAGAGCATGAAGCCATCTCACCATGGATCTCCTCCTACACCTTTGAACTTGACTATGTCATGCCCTCTCTTATGAAACTAGCCTCTCCTATACCCATTCAATAAGAAGAGAAGGAGGTTGTATATTACACATTTCCATCATGGAAATTAGTTTAGAAAGGCATAGAGAAGAAGGAAGAAGTGTTAGTCATGGTGGTCCAAGAACTAGTTCAAGAGAAGGAGTTAGTGGTTGAACAAAATATAAAAAAAGATGTTAGCTCAACTCAATTATATTTCCCTATAAGAGTTCCAGGACTATTTCTCCCTCCTCTAAGATCCACCAAAGAGACCATTCAAAGTACCTAATTGTAAAGACACTCTCTTAAGTTGTAAGCAAGGTGAGCTTTTTCACCCTCCCATCATCTCCCTCTTAGAGAAAGAACCTATTTTATAAATGATACAGGAAGATATTGTAACCTCAAGTGAGTCTCATGAAGATTAGGTAAGTGTGTATAAGGAATAAATATTGATAGGTATCCCACTTCATTTAAAAGAGGAACAACCAAGTTTTGACTAGCCTTCTTGGTATGGCTTTGACACTAATAAACTAGAGCCTAAACAGGATAATCCTCAAGCTGAATATAACAAAGACCTTGAGAGGACTAATGAATGTCTATTATACATAGATGAAAAATAAGATTAGAATGAAGTATGGAAATATTTTTACCATGAATTCATGGAGTAGGTAGAGGTTCTAAAACAGCCTATATCTCTTCTAGAGCATGAAAATGAACTTACAAATTAGGCTATAAAACCTGACCAGTCTCAAGATGAATTATCCATTGAAGGTGGTATTGATGTTTTAAAAAATAAAGGAGAATGGTCAAATCTAGAACCACAAAAATATGACTTTTTGAACCTTAGATGGGTTGGTGATCTTCCATGTGGATTTTTCCAAGGTGAGCAGAACCAGAATGGTGTTAAGGTTGGCATTGTCCTAAGCGATCAAGAGGAAGCTACTTTTTGGGATGATCTAGAGTTATTTTGTGTAAACATGGACACACAACCTTCACTCCTAAGACATGAAATTGATCAAATGGATACCAAGATAAAGTGTGAGCCTAATGAGCTCTTTAAATCCAAGGTTGTAGTAATAAATATGTTGGAATGCTATCTTATTTTTGAAGAGACACCAAGTGGAGAGATAACAGTCACTGTCCCAAATCAAATTGAGACCTTCTCCTAAGATAATATTTATATTTAATATCATTTTGGGATCAATTTGGAGTCATCTCAGGAGTACTTCTATATGAGAGACATGATTTAGCATGTATAGTGTTTCACCAGAAGAATACCTTGAATCATGTTCCTCTTCACGAAGGGAGTTATCTAATAACCTTTCCTTTCAATACAAGATGATGATAAATCTTCATGTTAGCTGTACATAGTTGCTTGTGTGTTTTCCTTCCCTAAGTGCCCTATACACATCTTTTCAGTTGTGTGTTTCCCTTCCTTAAGTGACTTAGGCATAGTTTTTTTTTCATTTATTTTTTTCCTTGTTGCTTCAAAATGAGGTTTTCAAAAAAGGGACAACCTTGTATCATTTTCATATCAATTGGGAAATAAAAACTTGTGACCCCATATGTCCAATGGATAAGACAAAGCAACTAATCTATTGCCTAGTAGGCATGTAATCATAGGAGGTCACTAGAAATGCTAGAAAAAATTATCCTACATATAAATTTTTTTCCCAAATTGATCAGGAAACTCTCTAAGACTTTTTAGTAACCTTCTACCTGTGATGTCCCTTACTTAGGGGCTCCTTTCTTCCTACAAATGCTCCGATACCACTGTGATATCCCCTTCAAATAGGGGATATATAAACACATAAAGCTCTGAACTCAGATACAATTTTGTAGAATAGATTCAAATATGCATAAATAAATCACAATCTAATCTCTCAATAGCAAATTAAATATCTCATCACTTGTTCTTCTAGACGATTACACAATTGAGTCTCTGTCATACAAATATGAAGTACAGTCTTGAAAACCCTGGTTTTGCAAATCTGGCAATGAAATCTAAATTCTGGAAGGTCTTGGCTTTTCTGTGTCAACACACAGATGCCGTCGTCGGTCGATATCTCACCGATGTCGGTCACTATCGGTCGGATTTCTACCGACGTCAATCTTCAATCGATTGATGTTGGTCACTAGAAGCTCTCTGTCTGCTGAGGTCGATGCTTGAGCGGATCTATACGGACCTGTACAGACTTAGTATGGCCACCAACCTATATGTTCTTAACCCCTGATAGCTGAACAACCTGATCTCAAGAATATAGATTCTAACACAAGATCTATATCTGTATAACTTATTGGATCAAAAACTAAATAAAGAAATACCTGGAATATCTGTAATAACTTCTGAGTGAAGTTATCTCTCAACCCTGAAATTCTATGATAACTTCTGGATGAAGCTATCTCTCAAATCTGTACCTCTGTGATAACTTCTGGATGAAGTTATCTCTCAATTTGGCAATAAATCAGCTGATATCTCATAGCCTCTAAATCACACACAATGAAGAGTTGACGTTCTCCACTGCAATGGAATCTTGGAACCCTTGGCTCAGTCTTCACAGAAGAATTTCTTCAATTTTCAATAATCAATTCATACATAATCCATAATGGCCTCAATGAGAAACCCTTATACCCTCAAAAATATGTGCTTGCCCTAATTAGGGTTTCTTAAATTAGAATTAGGGTTTCTAATTAAAAATAGGCTAAATAATTAATATTTGATTAAATTAATCAAATATTAATATCTCCCTCAATACATGTTGGATCCTCAAACCGATCGAAGCTAGTGAATCAGGGAGTGATTTTGCACATGACCATACCAAAATAAAGGTGCTCTGCTGCATGTCAAATATCCCTAAATAATAGGATCTCAGGCCAAATGTGTTCGAAATAACCTAAATGAAAACCAAATGTAGAAATTTTGCAAATCAAAGTCAAGCCAAGCTCCATTATGACCCTCTATCCATCCTATTAGCCTACGAAGGTCGTATAATAGGCTAATCATCAAGTCTGTCATTGTCCACAAAAAAGGGGACATGACAATCCACCCCTCCAGAAATTGCTTGTCCCCAAGCAATCTCGAAACAATGAACCACTCGATCCACCTGGATCCCAAATGTAGTTATGCTCTGCATAGCTGTAAATCAATGCAAGTACCTGCAACATCAACAGAAGTAGAACAAAGAGGAACCCATAATCAAATTGGTGAATATAACTCAAGCAACCTCTAAGATCACAAATATCATATACACCCTCCACCATGCTATGCAAAATGCATGCTCCAACTCTACAAAAAATCCCAAATAGAACTATGCCAAGTACGGAGAATCCACCCACTGTACCTCTACTGTGGTCAGCATATCTGATCAACTCTTGCTCTAAGTCATGCACTGACAAACTGTCAATCCCATCTACAAAAGATGGTGCCAATCCATCCCATAACTGATCTCTCCGTAAAGGCGGCACAACCAACTGTACCACACTATCATCTATATGAGAATAATCAATATGGAGACTCAACTCCACTGGTATCTCAAACTCATCAGAACTAGGTGCCCCCAAATCTTGAATATATGTGTTAGCTCCAACAACATATTCCTCATCAGTAGCTACAGAAACATACTCATCACCAATACTCAATGTACTAACCTCTGAGTATACCTCCACACTCTGAATACAATCATTAGAATCATCCTCACTATCTAAAACCTACGCTGAACTCACCTTAAGACAAAGCTCGTCCACAACATCCTCAATTGCTCCTACTTGTGAAGATAATGCAGATAAATCATTACCTAAAGATGTGTTAATGTCTCCCTGTACTGGATCAACAAACTCATCATCCAAACTTCTACATGTCATAGGGAAAGTACTACGATCCTTAGGCCTATCAATTAAACTCTTTAACCACATACCGGCTCTAGGTGAGATATTTTTCTCTTTTGTCCAGACATACCATAAATCTTTTGCCAAAAGTTTAGAGATTTTATCCTCCTCCTCAAACAATATTGTGAACATGATAGAGTGCATTGATGCTAATACATCACTGGAATGAAACTCATCTAAAATATTCCAAAATATTTTAAACATATTGCGAATGCCACCAATAAAACCTACTAACATCATAATGTTTTCAAATCCATACCTTGCAAATGTTTCAAGTAATCTCGCCCTCTTTGCGAAATGAGGATCTCTAATGTCATCCAACTTTTCGAAGCTTTTCACCATGGCATGAAGTACCTCTCTCATAATCCGATCATCATAAAAATTAAAGCTAGCTATTATCCTCATGATTTCACTAATACAAGAGAGAGTTACAAGTCTTACCACCTCATCCTGATGTCTCAATAATCGGGGCTTCACCAAAGAATCAAACGCTGGAGATAACGTTGTTTGCATCTCATAAGAATTTGACTGCTCAACCTTGCTTAAATAAATTTCTAACTCCTCCAAAGTTGTCAGAATGTCATCTGCTTGCTGTAATGGATTTTCTAACTTCTTCTTTGCATTGTGCACTCTTTCTTCCAAATCGGTGACACCTGTTAAAGCCATACTGATACCCAAACTACCCAACAGGATGGCAAGACATTAGCTCTGATACCATTGTGATGTCCCTTAATTAGGGGCTCCTTTCTTCCTACAAATGCTCTGATACCACTGTGATATCCCCTTCAAATAGGGGATATATAAACACATAAAGCTCTGAACTCAGATACAATTTTGCAGAATAGATTCAAATATGCATTAAAAAATCACAATCTAATCTCTTAATAGCAAATTAAAGATCTCATCACTTGTTCTTTTGGATGATTACACAATTGAGTCTCTGTCATATAAATATGAAGTACAGTCTTAAAAACCCTAGTTTTGCAAATCTGGCAATGAAATCTAAATTCTGGAAGGTCTTGGCTTTTCTGTGTCAACACACAGACGCCGTCGTCAGTCGATATCTCACTGACGTCGGTCACTGTCAGTTGGATTTCTGCCGACATCGGTCTTCAGTCGATCGATGTCAGTCACTGGATGCTCTCTATCTGCTGAGGTCGGTCCCTGAGCGGATCTGTACGGACTTAGTACAGCCGCCAACCTGTCTGTTCTTAACCCCTGATAGCTGAACAACCTGATCTCAATAATATATATTCTAACACATAAGATCTATATCTGTATAACTTATTGGATCAAAAACTAAATAAATAAATACCTGGAATATCTGTAATAACTTCTGAGTGAAGTTATCTCTCAACCTTGAAATTTTGTGATAACTTCTGGATGAAGCTATCTCTCAAATTTGTACCTCTGTGATAACTTTTGGTTGAAGCTATCTCTCAATTTGGCAATAAATCAGCTGATATCTCACAGCCTCTAAATCACACACAATGAAGAGTTGACGTTCTCCACTGCAATGGAATCCTGGAACCCTTAGCTCAGTCTTCACAGAAGAATTTCTTCAATTTTCAATAATCAATTCATACATAATCCCTAATGGCCTCCATGAGAAACCCTTATACCCTCAAAAAGATGTGCTTGCCCTAATTAGGGTTTCTTAAATTAGAATTAGGGTTTCTAATTAAAAATAGGCTAAATAATTAATATTTGATTAAATCAATCAAATATTAATATCTCCCTCAATACATGTCGGATCCTCAAACCGATCGAAGCGAGTGAATCAGGGAGTGATTACGCACATGACCATACCAAAATAAAGGTGCTCCGCTGCATGTCAAATATCCCTAAATAATAGGATCTCAGGCCAAATGTGTTCAAAATAACTTGAATGAAAACCAAATGTAGAAATTCTACGAATCAAAGTCAAGCCAAGCTCCATTATGACCCTCTATCCATCCTATTAGCCTACAAAGGTCGTATAATAGGCTAATCATCAAGTCTGTCAATGTCCACGAAAAAGGGGACATGACAAAAACTTGTGACCCCATATGTCCAATGGATAAGACAAGGCAACTAATCTATTGCCTAGTAGGCATGTAATCATAGGAGGTCACTAGAAATGCTGGAAAAAATTATCCTACATATAAATTTTTTTCCCAAATTGATCAGGCAACTCTCTAAGACTTTTTAGTAACCTTCTACCCCCATGACTAATCCCTTTGTGGTCTTAAATTGATGATAAAATGTAGTATTGTACGAGGTCATGGTGTAATAAACATTGATTGAGTGATATAATGGTGGAATAAGGAGACAAAACTCATGACCATACCACATGTCACATGCAAGCTTTTGCAACACTTTAAACAAGTTTTAAGGTGATTTTGGCTATTTTGAGAAAAAAACCTAGAAATAGGTCTAAAACTACAAGTGAAGGATCCAACAGGTTTTCATGGTGTTCAAGCATCCAAGGGCATGAATAAGTCTTGTAAAAATTTTCAAATATTCTAACGAGCCAAAAATGAGGCTTAAATAAGCTATTATGCTGAAAAAAAACCCCCAAAAGTGAAGTAGATGACTTAAGTGTCCTCAAAATAGAAATTTCAAGTGAAAAATTGAATTTTTGAGGTAGTAAAAATGGTTTTGACTTCCTCCCACCTCTATATGGTGAATTTTACCCTTTTAGACATGTTTAAGGTCATTTCAAGTCATTTAGAGTGGAGGGAAGGAGTTTGAGAGCAAAAGGATGCAATTTTGAACCTTTTAGAGCTTTGGTAAAATGGGTTTTTAGAGGATTTGATTTATTCATGGGCTAAAATATCATATGTAATCATCTATGGTTTTTATAATATCCCCTCAGAGGTCCCTAAAATCATATTCTAGCATAGGAACTAGTAGAGGTAAGGAAAACCTTTTAGCTGTAAACTAGGCATGAAACAGGTTTTCTACCATTAATGGAGGTCCAACTATTTCAAAAGGTTTATATAAGGAAGGAAAGGTCATTTACAGCCTAAAAAATCTTTCGTAAGTGTTGGATTACATAGGTAGAATTTTGGTTCTTCATGTTAAGGAAAAACCATTTTGGGCAGTGTTGAGACCAACACCCCCCATATTTCTTTTTGAAAAGGGGACCCCTGTGATTCTTTCTAGAACCTATATCTTCTAGAATAAGTGTGAAGGATAGTTTGATCTTGAATTTGAAAAGTAGTTCAATCTCTAAAAAATACATGAGTTTTGGTGTATCTAACTATGATCATGTTTTATAGATTAATGTTGTTAAATAATCATCTTTAATGGGATTAATTGTAGGTTCCATGGAATAAGTTAGGGTTCCCAATGGGAACCCTAGTGGTTTTATTTTAAACATTCATGAGAAAGTCTAGTAGGAAATTTTATCCATAATCAAGTTTTAACTTAAAGTTCAGGTGCTTTTGTAGATCTAACATTTTACACTTGTTCACTAGATTTTATCTAATGGTGCATCAAGCTTGAAGTCTTTTAGAAAGGCATATAGTTAATGATTTGGTCCTCAGTAAGGATCCAATAGTGATCTCTTGATTAGAGGTTTTAATCTAATGGTTTGAATTAAATCAAAAGCTTCACGAACTCCTGAGGGCTTTACATATGGCATTTAGTTATTGGATCAATAAATTATATTGTCTTAAATTTGATAGGTTATCTTATATTTGATAGGTTCACTCCCATCATTTTAAATATATGAGGATGTATTTGACGTGATTGAACCTAATGAATTTATCCTAGACAATCTCTGAAGCCTTGGGAGCTCCAGAGCACTTTACACATGGAATTCAGTTATTGGACCAATAAACTCTATTATATTAAATTTTATAGGTTTTCTCCCATCATTTGATATCTACGAGGATGTATTTTATGTGATCAAACACATAAAATTTAACTTAGACAATTTTTAAAGCCTAAACAAAAGGGTAATTTCTAAAAAGCCTTTTATGAACTTCCTAGCTTTTACGAAGACAAATTTAGTATATAACGATGTTAACCTAAGTCATTTTGTGTTTTTTAAACATAAAATTCTAAATTATGTTTTCAAACCTAAGAGTTATATAATCATTTAGCTGATTAAAATTTAAACATCTTGTAGGATCCAATGGTGATCACTTGTTCATTGGATTTGATCCAACAGTGTGTTGAGCCTGAAGTCTTTTCTAAAAAATCATATGGTTAAAGATTTATCCCTAGATTTGATCTAATGGTGATCGCTTTCTCACTGTATTTGATCCAATAGTGAAACAAAGTTGAGTAATTTTAAAAGGCATTGCAAGCTTAATACATGGCATAATCGATGAGCTTAAAGATCAAGAGACCAGTGAAATGCAAGGACCTAGATTCGGATTTTCAAAACAAAATAAAAAGGACTTTTAAAAGCTAATGGCTAGCCTTTTACTAGAATTTATGAATTTTTTTATGAAAGGCATGGAAACATACCACCTAGGCTCCACGTAAGCATGGAGGATCAAAATGAAAGATATCTTATGCTCGAAAGCATAAAAGACATAAGAATGAGGTCCCATCAAATCTAAGGCATGTATGAGATCAAGAGCTAGATATCTTCACCATTAAAGATAAAAACCCTAAACCTTCTATAAATAAGGACTTAAATTGGTTCAACTGATCACATAAAAATAAAATTAAGTGAAAATTGAATTTAGAGCAAGATTTTTAGTGAGATATTTTTTTCATCAACTACAAATTAGTGTTATCAATGGTGGTGTGTAGGCAACAGATGAAAATTGAAGCGGAGCTTTATCTAACTTCAAATAGTGAAAGAAGGGTCTTTAGAGACATAGAGTTAGATTTAATATCCTTGAATGTACATGGAATTATAAATTTTCCTTAATTATTCTTCTTTATAGAGGAGTTGCAACCAATTTTGTAGGAGGAAAAGAGGAATGTTACGGTGCATCAAAGATATAAAGACCTAGTATCAATTTAGCTGGTAGGCCTTCACCATGTGGCTAGTAAACTAGAGGTAATTCATTACAATGAACTTATTATTCCTATTTTCATTAACTATATAATATATGGACAATGGATTATTCATGAAGTATCAAGATACTTACATGTATAGCTCCCATGGCCTTTGAGGCTCACTATAATCTCCCTTTTCCTCATGTCGATCTCCCATCCTTGAGAGAATGGACAAATTCCCAAAACTTGGGTTTAGTCCTCTTACCTTGGTTAATCTAAGGTTCTTATGTTTTTAGGACCCCTAATGGTGAGATTCCTATTACCCAATTTAGGGATGGTGTTAGGGTAGCTATGACCTTATTAAACAAAGCCTTGGTGCCTCTTCTACTACTTATTTGAGTAAGGTCTGGGTATCTTATATCTGTTACATGTTAGAGTAGAGCTTAACACCTCCCATTAGAGGCTTAATAATTTTTTTCATGGCCAAAAAATTTACAGCCATTAAGAGAAAGACCTCCAAGCAATTATTTCTGATGACTTACCTCTTGGATTCACTCCTAGCCTCTATTAATTTTCTTGGCATCTAAAATTGGTCCCCTAATGGTATAAATACCATTTCCCATCACTAATCCAAATTACATATGTTCAAATAATATAATCACATGAAATTCATATGTGATGGTATCTTCCCAATAATTTTGAGGCAATCACTAGTATCCCTATGCCCAAGATTCATCCTTTAATTAAAAGATAAGTGGAGACCAGGGGGATGTGTGGTTCTATCTAGATTGCACTTTAATAAGGATAGAAGGAATCATGGCCCAACCATATATATTACCTATATGTGTTCCCAATAAGCTTTTAGAGCAATAAATTTCTTATAAAATCACCCAATGAATGGATTGGCACTACAAGAAGAATAAGAAGGCTCAGGTTCATCCCTTTCCACTAGATATTGGTAGGATTTTTCAAGGATTGGAAATAGCTTGAGATCATGGTAGTTCATAGGAAATATTTTGATTTATAATTGGATGATCTTAAGATGTGGGACCCTAATGATAGCATGGCTAACCATATTTGGGATTAAAAGGTCTCAAACGCTAAGTAAAAACATTAACTAGGTGTGGGAGATGGTATTTTAAAAAAGGCAAAGAACTTTGAAGAAGTCCTATCTAGGGTTAAAAACTACAACATCAAATTATAATATAGGTCCATCAATGATAATAAACCCTTAGGATAAATATGGAAACTACATCCCTTTTATTATCCCTTATTTCTAGGACCATCTAGGATCGCACATCAAGAACCAGCTATTGAGGGATAATCTTATGAGCCTCAACAAAGAGAATGTCACCCCAGGTTGTGTAACTTGAGGACGTAAAAGATAAAAGTAAGGATGCCATTCAAGAGTCTAGCATAGAGTATAGCCCTGGTGAATGTCCCCAAATTTAGGCATGCCCACCAAGGCCTTCTTCCTTAATAGAGGTTATTAGCATGATTACTTTGGAAATCAGAGAAATAGTGGAAAGTGACCTTATTAATATCACAAATTATTATGGTTTTGATAAAGAAGAGGATCCATATAAGGAAGCAAACAAATAATTAGTTCCATTGGATGGAGCAAAGAGACATGAAGAATTGGCCTTAGTTCCTCTAGTTACAATAAAGAGGCCTAGGTTAACTTTCACTCACCCTACTAGTGAAATTAACTTCTTTAATGATGACAATCCTATATATGGACTAGTTATTCTTGATTGGTTTGTTTATGAGAAGTTACAAAAATCCCATATCTTTCTCCTTCACTGGATTTGACTAGAGTCAACATTGATGTTAAGGATAATGTCAAGCCTTGGATTCAAGATATTCTAAATAGACAAGGAAAGAGAAACATCTAGATCCTTTGCAACAAGGAAAGCTAAGGGATTGACACACCATGAGACTTTGGGAGTTCAAATGTAGAGATTATTGAATAGCCACAAGCAAAGGAGACTAACCCTTATGTCATTTTCAATCCATATACATCAACTCTTGTGAGAGTAGTGAATAAGAAGGTTATTGTTGGTACTGAGGAGTTCACCTTTTAGAAGGTTGAACCATTTGTAGGTTTAACACATATTCCAAGGTAAGTAGGAAAGGAGCATCCTATATTTCAAGAGGATGTGACTAGTATGGTACTATCCCAATCAATAATGACCTTGGCTTGAGTTTAGGGAATGAAATAGAGGATTCTCAACTTGGAGAAAGAAAAATAAGATTTGGAAGCTCAGGTCCTCTGTTTAATTCCTAAGGATGTGTTACAAGTGTTTACTAAATATTTGATGGATGCATTTGATAATTTTAAAACCATAAATCTTAGATTGATTGGTTTAAAAAATTAAACTAAGATGGCATAAGCCTTAATCATTCAATGACAAAATCTTCAATTTTAGATGGAGGAGCTCATCAAGGTGCATAAGATAAGGTAGGTAGTGGACTTCAAGATTATCAGACTTAGACATATAGACATCGTCATGGTAGTTTTTATGGATAACCAAGAGCATTTGATCACCTAGAGTAATGATGTCAATGAATTCATCAAGAGAGACACAGGCTTGGTAACCTTGATTGAGAAACTTCTAGGGAGTATATTAGATAACCCTTCTCAAACCACTACTATAGGCCTGATTAGTGATGAAGAATTCAAGTAAAAGGTTGGTGTTCACATTCAGGGCATCAAAGACAACAAAGGTCATTTATCCAAGGACAATCATAAGATCCTTGATATCATTATTTATGTAGGGAAACAAATTGTACATGCATAATGTATCTAGGAACTTGTATCTCAATTTGATAATGAATTTGACAAGTTAGTAGATCAAGAAGAGGATTATCTAATGAAACCTATAGTGGATTTTGAACTAATCAAGGAAAAACACACCAAGGTAAAATAATTCCTCAAATGAGAAAATTGTAAGGCCCACCAATGAAATTCCTAAAAGAATATTCCTTTTGTAAAGTATATGCTAGTATGTTAGCATAACCTCATTCTTGTCAAGTTGACATGTGACCTTCCACATTGTATGTTTATATTAAGTATAGTTGTCCTTATCCACATGTGGATATTTTGAAAATTAACTAGTTAACCATCTATGTTTCCTATAAATAGTCTGATGGTTACCAGTTATGAAGGAGAGTGTTTGGGCAATTATATACTAGGAGCATTTAATACAACTAAGGAATTTTGAAAAGATTATCTAGAATGTTTTTTGAATGTCCATGCTACCTCTTAGTTTCAATTATTCATCTTTAATTTGAATTATTATTCTTGTTTTACATTACATTCTTTGTCGTAGGTTTGTTAATTTATGCTAAATGCTAAATTGATTGTAAATATCTCAAGTATACTTCATTTTATTTTCTTTGTATTTAGATATATTTAGGTTTTTCAGATCATAATAGCAAGTCTCTAAATTAAATTTAGTTCTTACTTATGATTCATATTTTTTCCTTTTAATTTTGCTTAATTTGTGATATAATTTGACCTTATGCTATCTTATAACATAAATTGGCTCAAATGTACTCAACGTAGTTAGAATTTTATCATAATATTTGAGATGAAGACTTGTAATCACATTTCTTTCTTATTTTACCCTTATCTTTTCTTATTTTTATCAAGATTCACTCTAGCTTAAAAATAATTATTAATACTCATTTAGTTTAGCTTCTAAGTCATAAAAAGCTATTGAATGTCTAAATATTTAAACCTTAGTGAATCCTAACCACTAAATCAAACAAATATTATGGACAATTCTTATACTCTGCTTTTATTCCACCATAGACATAATTGAATTGTCATAAACTATAACTCATACCTTAGATTTTTCAAATCCTAAAATGAGTAGTGTTCATCAACACTAAAGATAACTTGTGGTAAATTTTGAAGCATCAAAAGGTGAAGCTCCACTGGTGCTAGAAGGAGGGCCTCATTAAAATATACTTAATATCTTTCGGGTGTATTTGGTCAAAATTACTCTACAATTTACATGATTATGCTTCTTTTAGAATTAATTGTGTAAAGATTTGTGACCTTTATGGAAATATAGATTTTGTTGATAAGAATTTATTAGTATGTAAAGTTAGGATGGCATATTTTGTTTAAAATTGACAATTATTTGACAATAAGAGGTTTATTTGAGTCATAAGTTCTATAGATTGGTCATCTTTGGATAATTCAATACATCTTTGAACTTTTTTAGTTAAATATTGATGTCATTTGTCCTCTTATGAAATTAGTTTTGAAAATTAAGCTTAGTGTGCATATTATTTGTCATTCTTTAGAAATCAATGTGTTACACCATGTTTTAAAATAAGATCCTTTATCTTCAAGATGGAATTACCAAGGATTAGGACCATATCACATTTAGAGACTAGAGAACCCTTGTTCGAGCTAGAAATTCATAGAAGGACTAGGAAAGATAGAGGTAAGCATAGGTATTCTAAATATCTACCATAATTACCTTTGTAAGGGATTCATGTGCTCGATCGTCATCCAAACATGGCATGGCTTAGAAGTTCCCCTATCAATATACTAAGTGCAATTCATTATTTATAATGTAATCCTAAAATATATTTGCCAATATTTAGTCCAACTGGTATTATAATTAGTGAAGAACATGTTAAATATTTCAAAGCTACATTAAGATTATTAAATGTTATTCATGAAGATGTAGCGTGTAATTTTTTCTCATTTACATTCAAAGATGCTACATATGAATGGTTCCTTAATCTGCCCAATAATTTTATTATTTAATGGAAAAAATTTGGCACTATTTTTATTGATCAATTTGGAAAGATCATAAGCCCTTTTGTCATCTATCATCAATTTAAAAATATTAAGAGAGATATAAGTGAACCTTTTAGGTCCTTTAATGTTAGGTTCCAAAATATGTTTAGTCAGACAATGGATCCATATAAACCTAATGAAGCTTTAGCTTTGAAGGTTTAATAAGATGTTGTTGACCCCATGAATTTTTTGTCTCTGAAGAGATCCCTTCCACTTATCATCACATTGGCTCAAGCCTATTCTAAAGTAGTGGTTATTAGCAACCAAATGCAACCCCAAGGATAGATGGATTATTCTATCCCAAATGTTAATCCTTAAATGTCTACATTAAACCTTTTCCCAAGTAATAACCAAAATGCTCTAGCATTAAACCAATTCCCTACTTTGAATTTATTTCCTACTAGTCATGCTTCCCCTAATAAAAGTTTACGTTTATTAAGCATCAAGTTACCAATGGATTTCGTGGAAATGACCAAAACGAATTAGTGCCTATCAGTGGAATTAATAGTAACCAAGGTTAAAATTTTGAGGTTTCAAAAATTGAGAATGACTCTATATTGAAAATGGTATGGAAACTTACCACTGATTTTCTACAATTGCTAAAATAAGTTAGTAATTCTAATGACAACTCTAGAAGGAACTTAACTTTACAAAATTTCAATATGCCTATGAATAGGTTTAAAAATCATAGTTTCTACAATAAAAAAGCTAATGAGACTTCCTCTAGAAAAAAGAATATGGATATAAACATCACTGATATTGCTTTACTAGATTCCCATAGGGTGCATGCTACTTCCAATCATGATGATATTGATTGCATTCAGTTTTGTAAATCCTTTGAATATTTTTAGGAAGAACCTAACACATTTTAAGTGGTTCTAAATAAAGATGCTGCTATAAATTCTTCTAAATCTAAACCATCTAACCAAGTGCATATGGTTGAAACTTTTCAATTCCATTTTTAAGAGGATAATGAGCCTAAGAATATTCCTAAGGAGATTCAACCATTGAAACTTTTATTTAAGACATATCGTCTAAGAAATAGGGAACAATAACAACCATTGACTACCTCTAGCCCTTCTAATAATTATGGAACCCCCAAACACTGCATCAAATAATAATCATGAACACCCAAGAAGAAGTTATTCTAAGCTAATTCTTGATCCTCCAAGCAAAAATGGTTACAATAATGTGGAGGATATGAATAGGATTAAAGCCAATATCACTCTACACAAGCTAACTCAGATCAAAATATAAAGAGACCTACTCTTAGAATCTTTGTCTAAGAAAATTGGGAAGCCTCCTAAGAATAATAGTGCAAATGTAATTATGAAAGTAATCAAAGCAGAGTCTCCACCTTTTTTACTTACAATCAGGATATTTGGGAAGAATGTTCATAATTTTCTTTTAGATTTTGGAGCCTCAACAAACATTATGCCTGCTGGGATATGTGAACAACTCAGGTTAACTCCAATCAAGTCTAACAGGGTAGTCACTCAATTGGATAAATCTAGAGTTAAGGTTATAGGATAATTATTGAATGTGCATATATAGATAGCTACTAAACCTAGGGTTTAGTACTTCATTGATATCCAAGTGATAAAAATACCTAGTGCTTATGGATTACTTTTGAGTAGAGAATGGACTAAGGCCTAAAATGGCTATATGTCTACTGATTGATCACACTTGACGATTCCTTAGAAAGGTGTGCCAAATCAAATAAGAGTAGAAAGGGAACCTTGAATGAAACACATGATAAAAGAATATAATGTTGTTAATGAAAGGCTAAATTCCATATATTTTGATTCGGGAGTTTTTACTTTGAAAATTACAAAAGAACCAGTTCCAAGAGTTTTCCTCTATGTTTTGGTTTGTAGAAGATATACATTAATGGTGTCAAGTGCAAATCAGGATCAAGAGCTAATATTGTATTGATGGATCCTTCATAAAAAATACCATGTAGCTTATAAGTTACAATTTCCTTACACTAATAATTTATATGATTATGAGCCTCTCATACTTGGATTTTAGTTTTCCATTAAGCACAAAGTTAAGGAACTCCTTTTCTATGGAGACTATAAACTTGTGGTTAACCAAGTGAAGATTAAATACCAATGAAAATTGTCTTATTTAAAAAGATATAAGTTTAGGTTGTGGGACTTGAACGAATATTTTGATGCCTTTAACATCTTAGATATTCCAAGAGAAGAAAACAAAACTATTGATGAGCTTACCTCTACTACAACTAACCTCATGCCAAATGATGATTCTCAAAGCATAATTATTGAGCTAGTACCATGTCTTTAAGTTCCTAACAATGTAAATCATTTATAAGTTTTTAATGATTATAAAAAAATAATAGATTTTTTAACTAATTCTAGAGCTTTTAAAGCTCACATTATTGATGAAGTTGATGAAACTTTTCTTGAGAAGGAACTTAATGGTAAAATTATCCAATTAAGTGACAATAAGATACCGAAAGGGATGATTTCATTGGAAAGACTATTTGATCTTGACAAGATTTTTGAGACAACTAAACAAGCCAAGGTAAATGACATAGATTATCATGTGATTAACCTTGGTCCACATGATCAGCCCAAAATAGTGAATACAGGGAAGGTTTGCACTGAAATAGAAAATAGAAAAGCTAGAGAGTTGCTTCCAAAACATAAGGATGTAATTTTTTGGTCTTATGAAGATTTGAAAATATTTGGCCTGAGGGTCATTACTCATATTATACCTCTTTAATAAGGTTGAAAAACCTTTAGAAATAAGCAAAGGGCAGCCAACCCTATTTTAGAACACATGATTTTTAAAGAAGTCAAGAAGATATTGGATCCAAGGATAGTGTTTCCTATTAGACATTCCACTTGGGTGGAAAACTTAGTCTTAGTCATAAAAAATAATGGAGAAATAAAATTATGTATAGATTTTTGAAATATAAATAAAGCATCTAAAAAGGATAATTATCCTTTATCTTCTCTAGACTAGGTTATCAAAACTATTTTAGGATCTTTCATGATGGCCTTTTTGGATGGATTTTTTGGATATAACCAAGTTCTTATTGCTCCTAAAGATAGGATGAAAATAAATTTTACTACTAAATGGGGAACATATGCTTACAAAAGAATGACTTTTGGATTAATTAACATAGGAGAAAATTTTCAAAGGGCCATGGACCATGCTTTACAAGGTTTAGTGGGAAAATGTAACATCATATATATGGATGATCTTACAATATTTTTGGGAAATAGAGAGGAAAATTTCATGCATTTGAGACAAGTATTTGATAGATGTATAAAGTATGGTGTATCTATTAACCCTAAGAAAAACACATTTTGTGACATTAAAGGAAAATTGTTGGGACATATCATTGCCAAAGATGGGATTTTTATAGATCATGATAGAGTAGAGGCCATCTCTAAAATTGGGTTGCCCAATAGATGAAAAGAACTAAAGTCATTGTTTGGTAAGGTTAATTTTGTGAGAAAGTTTATTTCAAGCTTCATTGAGATTGTTAAACATTTGAATGATATACTTAAGAAACATGATATAATTTCTTGGAATGAATAATCTAAGAAGGCATTCATTGATAATAGGAAGGAAATCATTGAAGCTCCAGCCCTCATAAGTCCTGATTTCTCAAAAGATTTCTATCTATATTCATTTTCTTTTGAGCATACTATGACTATAGTGTTAACTCAAAAAGTTCATGAGAATAATCATCCCATAGCTTTCATGAGTAAAAACTTCAAAAATGTATAAGTGAATTATTATATGATTGATAAGAAAGCTTATGCATTGGTAGAGGTAGTAAAAAAAATTAGATGTTACCTCCTTAGAAACAAGGTAAATGTCATATTACCTGATCCACCTACAAAACTTATGTTGAGTCAGAATGAGCTCTGAGAAAGAAGAGGCAAGTGGATGGAAATTCTAAAATAATATGATATAGAGATGAAAATATTCAAGTTAGTTAAATATCAAGGTTTATTTTACATGATCGCTAGTATTGACCCAAAATTACATATTATGCAAGTAAATCAACAAAATTTCCAACCCAATGAGTAGTATGACTCTATTATCCATTTACTTGTCAATGATGTTTGTCCCCTAGGATTTATAAGAGAAAAAAAGACATCTTTGAGGCTCAAAAAAACTCATTACCTCATTAGGAATAAAATATTGTATAGGAGGAACTTTGAAGTAATTTATTTGAGATTAGTGTCCAAGGAATAAGTATCTTGGATTATGACTACCTTCCATGGGAATTTGGCAAGTGGACACCATTTAAGAAGAACCATAGCTCACAAGATTCTCAAGGATAGATATTATTGGCCCACCCTCTTCAAAAATTCTTATAAGCATGTGAGCGAGTGTCATTTATGCCAAGTTTTTAGCACAAAGGTGACAAAGGCAGCCATGCCTTTACAACCTGTGATGGTGGATAAACCTTTTACACAATGGGGATTAGCTTTGTAGGAGTAATCAACCCCAATTATTTTGAAGGTCATAAGTATGTCCTAACTACTATGGAGTATTACACTAGGTGGATTGAGGCAGAAGCCACTAAGTATTGTAGAATAGAAGAGGTGATCAATTTCTTAGAGGAAAATATTTGTACTAGATTTAAAACCCCAATTTCTTTGGTTTGTGATAATGGATCTACTTTCATTTTAATTAAAATGATAGAATGGGATTATGACCAAGGCATTGAACTCAAGTTTTCTTTAAATCAATACCCTCAATGAAATGGTGTTTCTGAATCCATAAACAAAAATATGATGAAATCTATCAAGAAATTTACTAAAGATAGACCTAGAACATGGCATAAACTTCTTAAGTTTGCATTATGGGTAGATCAAATCAAGATCAAACAAGCCCTCAAGGCTTCACCATTTTTGTTGGTATATGTTTAGGAGCTTATCTTTCCCATCACCTTGAAGTTGCATACATTCAAATTTATGCAAGAGTACATGGATGATAGCCAATAAATTTCTAATTCTAGACTATTAGACATCATTCAAATAGAATATGCCAGAAAAAGGCATTTATGGACTTCAATAGATACCAATCAACCATCAAAAGATGGTTTGATATGAGATATAAAGTAAATGTATTTAGATAAGGGGACTTAGTCCTTCTTTAGGACAAAGTATCAGAACCTAAAATTAAACATGATAAGTTCACCCATTTATGGATTGGCCCATACCAAATTTAATAAATATTAGGAAACAACACTTTTAGGTTGAAAGATCTCCAAGGATCAGATTTTACTTTACCCACCAATAGGAAATACCTCAAGCATTACTTTACTGCTACCCCATCAGGGGTCTTCATGGAGTGAATTTGTAAGATTGTTAAAGTTAGAATAGGTAGGCTAGTTAGTTTCCTTTCTCACTTTGTTTTTTCTTCCTTGCTAGGCTTGTATATATTTGTTTGTTTGTGTTTTGTTTTTTCTTGCTTAGTGGTGCTCCTTGGTTGTGGTAAAGTCTCACGGTATTATTTTTTGGTTTGGAATTGGTCAAAAGGGTGGGTATAAGTCTTACAAAAGTGAACATGAGGTGCAAATAAAGTAGTTTGAAGAAATCATAGGTACTGGTATAGATTGGTATAGGAATTTAATATCCTACAAAGATTTAAACCTTATCCTACATCAAAACTTGGTTTTAAGAAGAATCATATGTATATAATGTGAACCTAGTTTATTAACTCATATCATTCTTACACTTAAAACACATCCTTGTCATGGACTAAATATTCAATTAAAAGAGAGTATCCTAATGCCAGGGCATTTGACCAAATCCTTAAAACCAAGATATATTAGTTAATAACCTCTACAAAAGGATGTAGAAAATATAAAAAAAAACTCATTGTAAAATCTATGGAAATAGAAGCAAGGCTGATTCAAGTAATCTCCATTGGGGCAATAGATGCCTAGTTGGCAATGGAGAAATACCTTGAGTGGAACCAAAGGTATCTCTATTAGGACTATAGATGCCTGGATAGAAGTAAAGCAATGCCCAAGCCTCCCCTAAATTAAGAATTATTATTCTTAAAGAATATCTAATGTTATCAAAGTTAAGTGTAATGGACCAAAAGGATGTGAACCTAGATGTTTTTTTTTTTTTTTGAAATTCATGAAAAATAGTAAGTGGAATCAAAGCACACATTACATGTTTATGTTTTAATATCTAAGTTTAAATTTTATACAAAAGAAACTTGTTTCAACTGAAAGTTGATTTAGGAGATAGTATATGTCTAAATGGGATATAAAATTCATGTACAAGTTTTAACTAGAGCCCTGTGTTCCAACATATTACTATGTTGCCCCTATGAGTCACCATTTATTGAGACTAACACCCCCTATTTTTCTTTTTGAAAAGGGGACCGCTATGATTGTTTCTAAAACCTCTATATTCTGGAATAAGTGTGAAATATTGTTTGATCTTGAATTTTAAAAACAAGTCAATATTTAAAAAAGACATGAGCTTTGGTGTATCTAATTATGTTCATGTTTTATGGATTAATGTTTTTAATAATCATCATTAAGGTGATTAATTTTAGGTTCGATGGAAGAATTCAGGGCTCCCAAGCAATAAAACATAGTGGCTTGAATTTAGAAATTCACAAGAAAGTCTAGTAGGAAATTTTATGCAGATCAAGTTTTAACTTAAAGTTCATGTACTTTTATAGATCTAACACTTTAAGCTTTTTCACTAGATTTAATCCAATGGTGTGTCAAGATTGAAGTCTTTTATAAAGGCATATAATTAATGATTTGGGCCTTAGTAAGGATCTTATTATGATCACTTGATCATAGGTTTTAATCTAATGGTGTGAATTAAAGATGAAGATTTAGGAACTCCCAAGGGCTTTACACATGGCATTTAGTTATTATATCAATAAATTATTTTATCTTAAATTTGATAGGTTTACTCCCATCATTTGACATCTATGAGGATGTATTTGACATAACCGGACCCATCAAATTTAAGCTAGATAATCCTTGAAGCCTTGGGAGCTCTTGAGGGCTTTACATGTGACATTCAGGTATTGGACCAATAAATTCTATTATCTTAAATTTGACAGGTTTGATCCCATCATTTGATGTCTGTGAGGATGTATTTGATGTGACCAAACCTATAAAATTTAACTTAGATAATTTTTAAAGCCTAAACAAAGGGGACATTTCTAAAAAACATTTTAAGAAATTGATAGATTTTACGAAGACAAATTTAGTATATAAAGATCTTAGCCTAAGTAATTTTGTGTTTTTTAAACATAAAATTCTAAATGACATTTTAAAACCTAAGATTTATATAATCGCGTAACTAATTAAAAGGTAAGCATCTTTTAGGATCCAATAGTGATAGATTGTTCACTAGATTTGATCTAATGGTGCATCAAGCTCGAAATCATTTTAAAAAAAGCATACGGTTAAAGATCCAGCCCTAGCTTTGATCTAATGGTGATCGCTTACTCATTGGATTTGATCTAATAGTGTAATGAATTTGAGGAATTTTTAAAAGCCTTATGAGATTAACACATGGTATAATAAATGAGCTTAAATATCAAGAGACCAATGAAATGGAAGGACCTAGATTCAATTTTTCAAAGCAAAACAAAGAGGACTTTTAAAAGCTAATGGTTAGCCTTCAACTAGCATTTATTAAATTTACGATGAAAGGTATGGAACCTTACCACATAGGCTCCATGTAAGCATAAAGGATAAAAATTAAAGATATCTTATGCTTGAAAGCAAAAAAGACATAAGAATGAGGTCCCATCAAGTCTAAGGCATATATGAAATCAAGAGCTAGATATTTTTTCCATTAAAGCTAAAAACCTTAAACCTTCTATAAAGAAGGACTTAAGTTGGTTTAATTGATCTCATAGCAATAAAAGTAAGTGCAACTTGAATTCATAGTAAGTGCCGTAGTGAGATATTGGTTTTCATCAACTAAAAATCAATGTTATCAATGAAAGTGGGAAAACAATAGATGAAAATTAAAGTGGAGCTTCATCTAACTTTAGATAGTGAAGGAAGGGTCTTTAGAGAATTAGAGTTAGATTTAATATCCTTAAATGTACATGGAATCAAAAATTGGTCTAAATTATTCTTATTTATAAAGGAGTTAAAACCAATTTCCCAATATTAAAAGAGGAATGATATGGTGTATCAAAGATATAAAGACCTAATATCAATTTAGCTAGCAGGACTTCACCATGCAGTTGATAAACTAGAGGTAATGCATTACATCAACATTCTTATTCCTATTTTTTGAGTGAAAAATAGATGGAGAATAGATTATTTATGAAGGAAGTATCAAGAAAGTTGCATGTATATATAAAATGGCCTTTGAGACTTATTATAAGCTCCCTTTGCCTCATGTTAATCTCCCATTCTTGATAGAATGGACAAATTCCCAGAACTTGGATTCAGTCCTCTCACCTTGGTTAATCCAAGGTTCCCATGTTTTCAAGACCCCTAATGGTGAGATTATTATTACCCAATTTACATAGGATGTTAGGGTAGCTATGACCTTATTGAATACAACATTTGGTGCCTATTATATTACTTATTTGAGTAAGGTTTGGGTATCTTACATCCATTGATGTTAGAGTAGAACTTAACCCCTCCCATTGGAAAATTAATAATTTTTTTTCCTAGCCAAACAATTTATAACCATCAAGAGAAAGACTTCCAAGTAATTATTTATGATGTCTTACCTCTTAGATTCACTCCTAGCCTATTAATTTCCCTGACATCTAAAATTAGTCCCTTAATGGTACAACTAAAATTTCCCATCATTTCTCCAAATTACATATATATTCAAATACAAGAATCACATGCAATTCTTATGTGATGGTATCTTCCCAATCATTTTTGAGGAAATAAATGGTATCCCTATGCCCAAGCTTCATCCTATAATCAAACAATAAGTGGAAACCATGGGGGACTTGTGGTTATATCCAAATTGCATTATAATAAGGATAGAAAGTGTTAGGTTGTGGAGCTAAAAGCTTCACTGATGCAAACATGGAAAAGTTTGCTAAGTTTTAGTGATACCGGCACTGGTAGTGTAACTAATGTCGGTCATATTCAGTGCAAAGGGAAACCGACATCGGTAGGAGTCAGCCGACGTCGGTCACCTCCAGTCAGACAGTGACTGACGTTGGTCACCTGTGTAGTTCCAAAACTATTAGTTTCATGAACAATTCATTTAACAAATTGATTGTTTGCATGTAAAGACTATTTCAAGTGTTGAGCTGTGTGTCTAATTATTGTAAATTAGAAGTCTAAGTTATTGTTTAGTGTGGGATCTATTTATAGACCCATTGGCATGTATTGAAATTAAGGATCAAAGATTAAGGCAAGGAAGAAAACCTTCCAATTGTAAGATCAGGTTGATCTGTATGTTGTGCAAGATCAGGGAGAAGATCTATATGGTAAGTAAGATCATTTGATTTGTAGGTTGTTGCAAGTTCATGGGAGATCTACTTGAAGTAATTTGAGTACTTGTGTACTGGCAATGTTATTACTGACTGGTTGGAGGTGAACAACAACTCTGTGTTTGAGTTGTTTGTTGTGACCATTTTTGGTAGGAGAGTGAACTCTTGATTGAGAATTACTAGGAGCCCTTGAGGTGCGGGAAGCCTCATAGAGGTGTGAGAAGAAGTGGCATCTTCTTTATTATATTTTATTTTTGGATGAGTATTAATACAGGATTGTGTATCGTCTATCATATTTTGTGTCATTTGTGAATTCTAGTTACTTGTTAATTTTGGTATAATTTCGTATTTAGTTGCGTATACAAGGTAATCATATGTACTCTTATTGAGGAGTAAGATCCTGATAGTTGGTATCAGATATTTTGGTTGGGTTACTAACAGGTTGTATCAGATCTGGTTAGTGTTTTTTGATTATAGGTCATTCACAGGGGTTTCTATTTGAGTGGGAGTATATCAATGGCAGAAGAAAGTAAGCTACAAATGGAGAAGTTTAATGGCAAGAATTACCAATTATGGAGGATGCAGATAGAAGATTATCTATATCAGAAAGATTTATAATTACTGTTGGGTGGGGTTACATGCAAGCCCATGGATATGAAGGA